>PVKM010014164.1:0-29368 GCA_004027735.1 Carollia perspicillata
GACTGAATTTGTAATACTACCCTCTCATCTTCAGTCTTTTAGTGCAATGATTTGGTGCCAGGGAAAATGCATGTGTGCCTTGGCTTTTTGATAGAAAGGTATTTACAGGTCTTTCCTGCTATAATATAAATGTGCTCCAGATCACTTCTCCAATCAGAAACCCTCAGTTTAAAAGAACATATTGAGTTGTACCAGGCACCTTGTTAGGCACTTGGGGATGTATAGAAAACCAAAGATACATAGCCTCTGGCCTTAAAGAACATTTCTATTTGGATGGCTCTCACAATCCTTTAAAACAGAGGTTGGCAAACTAAAGCCCCAAGTCAAGTCCAGAGGACTGCTTGTTTTTATACATAAAGTTTCATTAAAATCCTGCCATAGCCATTCACATAAATATTTTTCAACATCTGCTTTTGTACTAGAGTTGAATTGTGGAAGAAATCATATAGCCTGCAAAGACTAATGTATTTATAGAATATTTGACTTTTATAGAAAGAGCTTGCCAACTCTTGCTTTAAAATCCTGGGAACTGAAGCCCAACCCTAGAAACTTTAAATTAGTAGATGCACAGGTGTATGCCTGAGCACATGTAGCGAGGCTGGTACATGCAGATCTCTACTGTGCCCACTCTTCCCGTGAAGGTGTTCTCTTCATTCTATGTATCTGCCTTTGATTTTTCCTTAAGCAGTTTCTCTCTCCCACTCTCCTCTTTCTAAGGTGGGTGTGTATGATCCCACAGCCACAGCTGTCTGTCCACTGCAATTGCCCTTGGCATTGACTCTCCTAACTCCTTCAACTCTCCTGCTATTAACTATTCTCTGACTATGCCTCACAAATCTATATTTTCATCCATCACTCATCTCCTACATCCCCTCCTGATGTTTCCTGGGTCACTCAAACTTAGTATATCTGAAACCAAATTCATCATCAGTTCCTTCAAGCCAACTCACCTTCTGGACTTTCCAATTTTCTGTTATTGGTAACATTAGTCTCCAACTTTAGGATCTTAGTTATTAATAATAATGATATTTGTTTCAAATTTTACTTCTTGCTTCTTAAAAACAAACAGTTGAAATCTGGATTTAAGGACAAATAATGAAAGAAAAAGCTTACCTAATATATAGACCTGTATTTTCCTACAGAAGAAAGAGGAGGAAAATAAATTATTATTTTTGTATAGTTTAAAGTGAAAAAGAGTTTATTAGGGAAGCAGTGAGACTGACAGAGGCTACTCCACAGACAGAACAGCTGGGAGGGAAGGAAATTAACTGTGGCCAGGCACTGTGCCAGCCACTTTATCTGTGTGATGTACGTAGCACTCCTAGTAATGCTATGAGTATGTGTTCTTAATCATCATTATATAGATGAGAAAGCCCAGTCTCCAAGATTAACTAACCTTGCCTAGTGGACTGTGGTACCAGTATCTAGATCTAAGTTTTAAATAGTACTTCCATCCTCTTGCATATAGCAAACTTAGCTCCTACTTTTAAAAAATAGTTTGAGCCCTGCCTGGTGTAGCTCAGTGGATTGAGCATGGACTGTGAACCAAAGGGTCACTGGTTCAATTCCCAGTCAGGGCCAGGTCCCCAATGTGGGCCATGTGAGAGGCAACCACACATTGATGTTTCTTTCCCTCTCTTTCTCCTTTCCTTCCCCTCTCTCTAAAAATAAATAAATGAAAAAAAAACACTCACATTCTTTTAAAATTGATAAAAAATAGTTTGAGATTTTATTGATGTTTGATAAATTTTCTTTTTAAAAATAGATATCAATCAAGACTGACCAAAGTATATTCAATTATCACCGACTACAGTTTTAAATATTCATTTTTCTCTTGCTTCCCTCAGAAACATTTAGTCATTTGCCCTGAATCACCCAATGGGTGGATGGTGAAACCAGGACTCTAAACCCAGGTCTTTCTTACTCCGAAGTCTACACTGTGGCCCCTGTGCTGCCTGCTTCCAGGTGGAGAAGTGAAGCCCCTAGATGGCAGGTGGCTAGGTCAGGTCCCTGGGCAGGTAGACCTGTCCCAGGACCCAGTGTTCATCCTTCTAAGGTCACTCTGGTGAAGAAAAAAGAATGAGCCATAAACCTGTCTTACTCCTATGACATAGGTCCCTTCTGGAATGTTGGAGAAAAATGGAATGTATCTATCTCTGTTTATAAATTCCTGAGGGTATTTTCATTTTTAGCTTTGTTACATTTCACAAATAGACCAGACAATAAAAGGAGGAAGGATAGAAAGCAAATCTAATTTTTATTGTTCCTTGTTCTAAGTGAGAGTAAGGCTTGCCATTGGCAGCTGATTAAGTACCTCCAAGGTCTCTCTCTCTCTCACTACATAGAAGGGGAATCAATTTACTGGTGATCTTGTCATGAGCTGTTAGTTGCCTATAGGACAGTCCCAGCACATAAGCTCTCAGGTGGTAACACTGGCCTTTCTTTTCTTCAGTGACCTGCCCTTTGCCTGACCTTGTGCATTGATGCAGTCTGCACCCCGCCCTGAGCTCTAACTTCTCCCAGCCCATGCTCTGTACCTTTCCATCTCTCCAGCTTTGCTCATGCCCTTTGCAGATATAGCCACATGGCTAACTAGTATGGTCTGTCAAGGTCTTGTTCAATTACTAATCCTCACCCCCTACCACAGTAAAACTTTCCCTGTGAGTTCTCTTTTAAGTTTTGTTTGATTGCCTCCTTTTGAGAGACATGAAAGAAGAGCAACAGGGCTTAGAAGGAGGTGGATGGAGAATACATTGACAAAAGAATCTCATCCCTGAATTATTAAGTTATTGATGAATATAATTACAGTGAGTGGCTAAGTCAGCTTAGGTTTAGAATATAAAATGGCATGTGGATCGTTTCTAAATATAAACTGGCCTTAAGAATGATTTGATGTCTAAGTACTTATCAAAAATTTTCAATTGGGTAAGATTGTACATTTGACTTAATAATGATAAACCCTTGAATAGATCCTTAGAAAAATTAATATCCTAAGAAAATGAAGGAGAAAAAAGTCTCCTCTGATGTAAGAGTAATCTTGGGGAGGAGAAATCAATGTTTTGTCTATTGGAGGTAGACCTGGCTTTGTTTTTCCCATTTATTTTTATAGCACATTGTGTTAAGTATACAATTTTATTCATACCCCTGAATGTGATGAAAAACAGTTTAGAAGCATTGCCTTTATTTCTCTTGTTAAGTATTTCTGTGGAATGGGACATGTACTGCTAAAGATGTCTATAGATGCAAAATTATGTAATGCTGAATCACTTTGCCATATCATTACTTTTTAATTCTCTGTCAGTATTTCTAATTGCTTCAAGAGAAAAGACTCTCATGTTAATATGTCTTTGACACCTTTGACACTGGTGCGTCTCCCTTTTTAGCCTAGAAATCATGCTTCAAGCTCCTTACTAGGCAAAGCACTTAACTGGAAAATGGTAGTTGGCTCATTTCACTATGTTTTTTAGCTACCTACTTGTCACCATTGGTGCTGACTTTTCACTGATGGTAGTGCTTAGTTTTCTTTTGAAAAAAATGTGGCAATTTAAAGAAAATTTATGATGAGATTTGAATAAAAATATTGGTCCAAAATATAGTTGCTACTAGAGGTGCTGAAAATCAGCCGGTGGTTCACGAATAAATAAAGTTTGAGAAATAGGTTTAGTACATGTAGGAACAGTTCAGTGATTCACTTTCCATATCACAACACTGGAAAAATCCCCCTCCTTGGGTCTCTTAGAGCACACACCATATATGCACGTATGAAGTTTTCTGGGACTTTATTCTAATGTGTTATAAACTAATTACACACAAACATGTATACATGTGTGCACACACACATTTGCATGCATGCTCATTGATGGCAAGGATTGTCTTTTACTTATTCTGATGACCTCATCTGCTCAGAATTCAGTAGTCACCATAATGTGCCCACATGCTGAACTAAACATTGCCCTGCCTCTCCTCCCCCCTCCCTAGTTCTGCTTCATTGCCTGACAATGAAATGCCCTTAAGCCATTCTTAACTTAGGTAAGAAGGACATTAACACTTTTCAGTGTTGAGGTCCATGAAGATTAGAGTTCTAAGTCTACTGGAAACATGAATAATTGATAAGCTGTTTGAGAAAAAGTTGGGTCCAGTTCAATCCAATTGCTGATTGTTGAGCATACCAGAGAACTAATAGTTTATTACAACAACTGACAGCATACTCATTAAGACTATCTTTAAAATGAGATGCTATACAGTGTGAGGATGAGATGATTGTGTAGCTGTATATTTGTCTCCAAAGGTGAAAGTGACTAGTCAGTTTATTTACTGATGCCTTGGCTTTATATTAGGATTGCATCTCCAGGGTCTGGCATATATGTGTATGCATGTGTGTGTGTATGCATACATGAATATCTCATTTTATTGAGCTTCACTTTATTGCACTTCACAGGTATTGTGTTTTTTACAAATGGAAGGCAAGACCCTTCACCAGAAAATTAATTATTTGTTGTGACACAAAACGCAATTTATTTTGCTATTCACTTTATTGTGATGGTCTGGAACTGAACCCACAGTATCTCTGAGGTATACCTGTATATGTTTTTAATGAGCTTAGTAATCAATATCAGATCTCAAGGTGGTGAACCAGGTTCTTGGACTCACAGAATCGGAATTAGGAGACTATCAAATGATAACCCAGTTTATCTTTCATACTGAAGTCTAGGAAAACAAAAGACTCAAGAAGGTGAAAAAAATACATCCAAGATCACACAACTGGTTGTTAATTATAGTAGAATTAGGACTTGAACTAGGGACTCTCTACTCCCAACATGGAATTCTTTCTACAGTCTTTACATTGTCTCTCATTACATCGATTATTATTTATGTTTTAATGCATTTCCATTTTAATTTATTTCAAATTCACTTTTAAAAAATTTATAATTTGCTGGGGTAAATTGGTTCAATCAATTAATTAGATAGGTTTCAAGTGCACAATTCTATAATGCATCATCTTTATATCACATTGTGGTGTTTTTATTTTATCTTGCAACATGGAATCTATTACTCCGCTACTGAAAGTGTGGTCTTCAGAAACAGCAGAGTCAGCATCACCTAGGATGTTAGACACGGGGAATCTCAGGCCCTATCCTGGACCATCTCAATCTGAATCTGAATTTTAACAAGATCTCTAGGTGATTCATATCACAATAGAGTTTGAAAAGTTTTTAAATTCCCTCCTATAATTCAGAAAAGTGTTCTGAACTGAGTGAGGAAGTTGGGCAGTCTTTTAGCTCAAGGGCTCTCAAACTTTACTTTACATAAAATAAACCAGGGTAACTTTAAATGTACATTCTTGAGCACTGCACCCAAACATTCTATTTCAGGAGACCTGGAGTGGACACTGGATAGAATTATTCTAACAAGATGTGCGGTGTTCAGATGCAAGTGGTCTTTGAATAACTTCATTTTAGCTCCTTCTTAGTTTAGTATTTATAAATAGCTTCATCATTTTCCATAAAGTGAATACTTGGAACACATTTATAATGCAATTGTCAGGACTGGAATAGACTTCTAAGTTTTGGGGATAGGTGTCTGAAACAATCAGATTAATAAAACATGGTATGTAAAGTATTCTGAATAATTTCCTTGGTGCAGCATCATTGTGCTATTCAAAAGAGTCCAGATAGCCTCTCTCCCCTTAATTCTTCTTTATTTCATAGACGTGGCCAATGATCAACAAATTTTACTTTCACAGCAGGAATTTTGTACTAGAATTCTTGATTATGGGCTATCTAAACCCAGTTGAAAATTAACTTAAGAAATTGGGAATGTAGTTGCTTGCATTGCTGAAGTCAGGAAATATTTAGCTTCAGATAAGGCTAATTCCAGCAGTTCAAAGAGATGCCCAGGCTTTTCTCCTGACAGCCATCTCTCAGCTCTGCTTATCTATGTAGATTTCCTTTCGCTTCTGCAGAAAGGTGTCTTCTGCTCAGTGGTGAGAGGACTATAACAAACATCAGTTCCAGTCTTCAGTCTTCTTCAGCTACAAACCAAAACACAAATCCTAGAGAATTATTCTCAGACTTGCACCACATGCCCATTTCTGTACTTATATGGCCACCAAAAATAGGGATGGCCTACACCCACCATACCACTGGTGGAAAGTATATGCATCTCACCAGAGAAAACAGAGCACGGGGAAACAAAAGCAATCCTGGTGCTGAGGTAGTGAGATTCAAAGCACCAGTTTGTTTTCTTTCTTCCTTTTGTTATCATCCTTTCTTCCCTTTTATTTGAAGGGTTATATTCTATGTTTATTGATATATAAAATAAAACACTCTCATTTTATAATTTTCACACATAGTAATTCTAGGCATTTTTTAAAAAACCTATGACATTATTTTCTACTTCCCCTAGTGGACCTCGCAGCTTTTGGCCAACCTGGCATTTATTCCTCCTTCTGATAATTGGATCTCTCATCTTGAGTGAGGCCCTTTCCTACAGTAATTCCACGGGGAGGGCCAGCCTACCTCTGGGTCAGGAAAGAGTATGTTACTCAGCCCCAGCCCATCAGTGTACTGAGTCCCCTGACTCCAGTGTTTGGTTCACCAATTATCATGTGACTCAAGTTGGTTTGGTGAGGTGCAGTTCCAGGAGTTTTGCTGGAACAATTGGGAAAGAGAAATTCCATTTTCTCAGGGATTTTTGAGCTGGTACATACATAAGTCAGGAGCAATTGGTAATCATTTTGACCCATAATGAAGGTGAGAGATGATATTTTAGTTATACTCATTGAATCACTCTATTCTATTTTGCTTGAAGTTGTGTGTGTGGAATTTGTTGTCCATTCATGGATACACCCACCTCTCTCCCTCTCTTCCACCCATCCCTGACTTTGGCAACCACTTATCTGTTCTCTATTTCTCTAATTTTGTCATTTAAAAATACTATATAAATAGAATCATATAGTATGTAAAATTTTATACTTAGTAAAAAGAGATGGACTGTTTTTACTCAGCCTAATTTTTTTGAAAATTCATCACATATATAAACTCATCTCATATATGTATATTATATATGTACATACATACACACATACAGTGGATGGATTTTATATATATATATATAGTGGATAATATATATTACACATATAAATGGTGTGTTCCTTTTTATTGCTGAATAGTGTTCCATTGTTGGATGTATCATAGTTTGTTTAACCAGTTTCCCATTGGAGAACATTTAGTTTGTCTCCAGGTTTTGGTATATTACAAATAAAGCTGCTGGAAAATAAGCATATGGGTTTTGTGTGAATGCATGTCTTTATTTCTCTGGAATAAATGCCAAGAGTTTAGTTTTTGGAGATTATAGCAGTTGTACATTTATCTTGTTAAAAAATTAAACTGCTAAACTGTTTTCTAATGTGCTGTATCATTTTATATTCCTGTAAACACATGTACATTTTAATTTTTACTTAGCTAGTTGAAGCAATATTTCTTTACTTACCTTCTCCTCAGTTCATCAATGAACATAATTATCCCTGTATCCGTCAATCAGTCAGGTCTTGCCAAGATAATGTTGCATAACAAACCAACCTTAAGCTCAGAGGCATATAACAATAAACATTACTTTCATGAGTCTGCAAGTTGACTATAAATTGTCTGGTCTTGGCTGGATGCAGCTTGGTAAATTGAGGGGTGGTTTCTGACTGTGGGTTGGGCTCAGAATTGCTCTATGTGTTTTCTCTGGGGATCAATTCTAGGGTCATTTATTACCAATCAAAAGACTTTTTGAAGTCCTCTGGTTCCTTTGCTATTGCACAGCTTCACCGCACATATCAAGCCTCTGCTTGAATTGCATCTGCTTAGATCCCATTGGCCTAAGCAAATCACATAGCTAAGTCCAAAATCAAGGGACAGGGGACTATATTCCCTCTCTTGTGGGAGGAACTTCAAGTAGCATGGTAAATGGTAAAGGACAAAACAAAAGCCAAGTTCCTTTTACTACCATCTACTCACTCCACAACAATTTTCTTGGTCTTCTATAACTTCTAGTGCTCTCATCAACATTGCTTTTTGGTTAACTGTGTCTTCTAGGATTATAGTAAATTATAGTAGGAATTTGTGCTCCTGTTTCCTTAAACTATTTTAATTCAACCAAAGATATCATAATCACACTGCAAAGGTTCAGAAATCTTCATTATTTATAAGCATACTCTGGAATATAATCTTGTCTTTCTTACTACTGCCCCCTCCCCATTAAAATGACTAAAACATGGTAGTTTCTAAGTTTGTATTCCTAGGACTACCTTCTGAAGGTGTGTGGCACAGTACCAAGTGCTCTAAATTTGGGATATGATTTCTAAAGTCAAATCCTAGTTATAATACTTATTAGCTGTTAACACCAGTTTCCTCATGTGTAAAACAGAAATGATAACCTTTACTTCACAGTATAAAGGGATTTTAAAGATTTTGCAAGCAGTTAAGTGCTTTACATTTGCTATTAATACTAATTATGTACACTGTAGAGAATACCTTCTCTTAGAAATGTGGCTTTGCCAGGCTTGGTTTCATGGTTCACTTGACCTGTCTTCTGACTTTCATGTCAGGGAACAGATAAGGAAGGGTCCACAATTGATCGAAAGAATGACCTGAGTCCATGAATACATATTTACCATTCATGTTGCTAAATATTATAAGACAAGCTGATTTAATTTCACAGGTATGGGTAGAATTACCGAGGCTTTGTTTGTCACCTCCAATACCTTTTGACCCCAGTATTTACATAGAACTTGAAGTTGGAGAGTCTGTGGATGGACTTGGGTTGGGTGGTGCTTTCCCAGTTGGAGACACATTCCTAAACATTTGATGGTTTTGCAAAATATGGTTCTGTATCCTTTGGCAGTCTTGTTTCATGCTGGTAAATGGGACTGCCTACATTGGAATATGCTTTCTTCAAGCCATAAGCAGAAGTCTATTGTGTCTCAGGAGACTGAGGTCCTAGTCTCAACTGGCCTCACCAGGTCACTGGTGATCTTGGGGTTAGTTGTTCTACCTCACAGTGTTTGTCTTGTCTCTCTGCTGTAAAGGTGACACGATGAAGTTTCCGGGCTTATGGGAGCCCTTCCAGTTTTAATGCTCTGTGAATATGCACTGATTTCCCTGGAGCTGTGTGACATATGGTGCATGTCTCGGGGTTATAGCATGGTGGCTGGCTCTTGTATGGTGGGGTCTCAGAGTGTCAGTGACTCCCTGTTCATGTTTCACAGTGTTAGTAGATCATGAGGGCACAGAATCAGCCTTAGTGAATGAACATCAGGCTTAGTTGGCTTGTAGTCTACTCCGGTCTCTGAATCCTCCAGTCTGGCCCAATTATTCCAAACCGGTCTGCTTGCCATCCAGCTTTGCTCATTTTGGTTTACAACATTCTACTTTAGTGTATCAAGAAAGCATCATTTTGCTTGATTATTCAGGATTACTCAGTACTTCTACATTCTAATTTTGTTCCCTAAGCCAATACGTAAGATCATAGTGAAAGACCAGGCTTTCATTTGTTTTAATCTCCAGTCTATTGTGGACCTATACTTGTGGAATCAAGCATTTAGATGTGGCAGTTCCAGATTGTTATAAATTTTCTAAATGCTTGCTTTCAATTTTGTACATTTTCTGTTTGTGTACATATACAGGTCTGTTTCTGAATTCTCTAATTCTGTTCTGCTTATCCACTTGTCCATCCCTAGGCTAATACTACACTGTCTTAATTCCTATGGTTTTATTATGAGTGTTAAAATAAGCTGAGACAGTCCTTTCCTTCTCTGAGCCAATCTTCTTTTCAGGAGTGACATGGGTATTCTTGCCTTTCGCTCTTCTATGTACATTGTTGAATCAACATGTCAAGTTCCACAAAGAACTGTGATACAGGTTTTAGAATTTAATTTAATTCACTTATCAATTTAGGGCAAGTTTTTCTCTCTCCAAAACTTGCCTTTTTACTATAAACATAATTTAGTTTACTAGATATTGAAACTTAGAATAAAGTTTTTTTTAATTTTCTGCAAAAATTATTGTATATTTATGTTTGTTCCTAGGTTGTTTATATAATTGTATTGCTATTATTAATGGAATCTTTATGAAAATGTGATAAAATATACCTTTTTGACATTTTGTGGCCATTTTATAAATATGCAGTTGATTTTGTTACATTAATTTCACACCCAGCAACCTTGCTAAACTCACTTTTTAAATAATTGTTTCATAATTATTTTTGTTTTTTATATAGTGATGACTTGTGAATAAAAATGTTTCTCTCCAATCCTTATATTTTATTAATCTTTTGCCTTATTGAAATATGTTATGTGTCACAGGTGTCATAACAAATTACCACAATCAGAGTGACTTAAAACAATAGACAGTATTTTTATCACAACCTGGAGGCCAGAAGTCCATGTATACAGGTGGGATCCCTCATAAAGACTTTAGAGAAGAATGCTTCCCTATTTCTTCCAATATTTAGTGGCCCCCACACTCCTTGACCGATGGCAGTGTAATTCCAATCTTTGCTTCTATCTTCCCTTGGCATTCTCTGTGTGTCTCTCTATTCTCTCCTCTTCTTGTAAGGACATCATTCATTGGAGTCAGAAAACACTCTAAATCCAGGATGATTTTTTTCTCAGTAGCCTTAGCTAATTATATCTACAGAGACTCTCTTTTCAAATAAAGTCATATTCTGAGATTCTAGTAGGAAATGAATTTTGGGGTGACAATATTCAACCCACTATCAAGACCTTCACTAGAATGAAGAGCAGAAGAGGTAGTTGTGGGCGTTCTTATACTAGTCCTAATTTGTAAGAGGTTGCTTTTAATATTTCACACTTACCATAGTTGAGGATTCTAAAGGACATGATTTTTCACATTTCAACAACTGTGAAAAAAGTTAAGACTTAAAATCAGTGATCACCCATAGTTTAACTGGTAGCATTTTTTCTTTCTTTGTAGTGCATCTTATAATATATGGAGCCTTGATACCAGACCTTTGGTGATGAACATGCTGTGGCGTATACAGATTGTTGTGCACTTGAAACTTACATAATATTATAAACTATTTTACCTCAATAAAAATACATCATTCCTTAGATTTAGTAAAACAAAATAAATTTAAATTTTACTGTAGATTTTTCATTGTTGTTGTTAACCTTTAGCAGATTAAGAAGTTCCCTTGTATTTTTAGTGTAATGAAAGTTTTCCTTTTTTATCACAAATAGATGTTGAGTTTTATTGAATGCTTTTTTTCTGTATTGAGATAATTATATGATTCTCCTCCTTTACTTTATTAGCAGGGTAAATTCCATTAGTAGATATTTTAACTTGAAACTCACTTTGTATTCTTCTAACAAGCCCCACTGGGTTTGGGATACATAACCTTTTTATAGGCATTCTTGCCAGTTAAAGATGCCTTCTGCAACATGTTCATGGATGAGATTGGCCTATAATCTTTCTTCATTTTATTATTCAGGGTTGTCTTTCTAGTGAAAATTATACTTGGTCATCGTGTATGATCCTCTTAATGTGATTGTCAAATTTTGTTTGCTAAAATTTTGTTAAGAATTTTTGCTTTCATATTCATTAAAGATATAGGCCAGTAGTTTTCTTTCTGGTGTTATCTTTGTTTGGCTAGAAGGATGTTGGCCTCATGAAATGATTTTGTAAGTTGTACCTTCTACATTTTGAAAACATTTAAGAAGAATTGGTATTAATTCTTCTTTACATGTTTGGCAGAATACACCTGTGAAGCCATCTGGTTCTTGGCTTTTTTTGTAGGAGTATTATTACTTTTTTACCTATTCAGTCTCCTTAGTTGTTATTGGTCTTCTCAGACTTTCTGCTCCTTGTTGATTCAATACTGGGAGACTATATGTTTCCAGGAATTTATCCATTTCTTCTAGGTTATCCAATTTATTGGTGTATAATAATTCACAATAGTCACTTATGAACTTATTTATTTCCATAGCATTGGTTACAATGTTCTCTCTTCCATTTGTGATTGCAAGTCAAAGTCATAGTAAGATATCATTTTACAGGTGACTATTTGGGATGGCTATTATCAAAAAACAAAAGGTTACACTGTTGGTGAGGACATGGAAAAAAGGGGAACCTTTGTACATGGTTAATGGTAATGCAAATTGGTGCAGGCAGTGTGGAAAATGATATGAAGTTTCCTCTAAAACTAATGTATAACTAACATATAATTCAGCAATTGTGCTTCTGCATATCTATCCAAAGGATATATATTCAAGTTCTTACAGAGATCTATGCACTACAATGTTTATTTTACCATTATTCATTATAGCCCAAACATGGCAATGGCCTAAATATACATCTAACTGTGGATGAATGGATAAAGAAATTGTGTTTTACACATACACACACACACACACAAACACACACACACACACACACGAAAAATTATGCAGCCCTTAAAGAGAAGGAAATCCTGCCATTTTTGATAATAGGGATGAATGCGGAGGACATTACACTAAGCAAAATAAGACAGGGATGGAATGATACTTTTTTTTTTGAGGAATCTAAAATAGTCAAAGTTACAGATGCCAGGAGCTGGGAGAAGGGGAAAATGAAAGCTATTAGTCAAAGAGTATAAACTTTCAGTTATACAAGATGAATAAGTCATGGATATCTACTTACTGTCTACTGTATAGCATAGAGCTTGTAGTTTAAAATACTGTATTGTATACTTTAAAATTTGCTAAGAGGGTAGACTTTATGTTAGCTGTTCTTATCACAATGTAATAACAATAAGAAGACGTAATATAGCAAGAGGAAATGTCTGAGGTTGGATGTATTTATGGCATAGATGGCAGTGATCGTTTCATGTATCTATATTTCTCTCAAAATTCATCAAATTGAATATATTAAATATGTGCAGTTTTTAACATGTGAAACATACTTCAATACAGTGTTGTTTTAAATATTATACTAATAAAGCCCTGGCAGTGTTGCTCAGTTGGCTGGAGCATAATCTCATATACAAAAGGGTTTCGGGTTCAATTCCTGGTTGTGGCACTTGCCTAAAACCAGAAATTGTTGTAGGCAAGGAGGTTCGATCCCTGGTGGGATGTGTGCAGGAGGCAATTGGTTGATGTTTCTCTCTCACATTAATGTTTCTCTTCCTGCCTTCTTCTCTCTCTAAAAGGAATAAAAACATATTCTCAGGTGAGGAGCAACAAAAATATATTTAAAAGTTTACACTAATAAAAAGAAACAATAGTGTTCTTTCTTTTTATTCTCTGAAAAAGCATATATACATTGGAATGATCACTTCAGACTTACATTAAAACTTGCCTATAAGTGTGTCTGGGCCTGCTATGTGTTTTTTTCTTTTGGTAGTAATGTTTAAATATTTTTTCAACTTTTATATTATGGAACTGTTGAGGTAGTCTTTTCCTTCCTGATTCAGTTTTGTTAAATTAGATTATTTCTAGAAACATAACTATTTTGTGTTTTCAAATTAGTTAGCATAGAAATATTCATAAGAATTTTTTCTTAGAATCCTTACTGCATCTCTAATGCCACTTTGGTTGTTCTTAAAACAGGGTTTGCTATTTTTTTAGCCAGTTTACCTGTTTTTTCCCCTCTATTTCATATCTTAATGGACTCAGTGAGGATTTAGCTCATTTGTGATACTTTTACTACTTTCTGATTTGGTAGTTACTCATTTTTTATTTTTTTATTTTTAGATATTTCCTTAGCGATGTATACAATTTTAAATGATATAAATTGTTTACTTTTTTATCCTCTCAAATTTTCATTAGTTCTCATGTTTTTGAGAGAAGTGATGAGAGAAGTGATTTGAGATAAAGGCCCTTTCTTTTGTTCTTCAAATTCCTGCTTACTTACGGGTTACTTGCCCTGTAATCTGCATCTATGACTGCTCCTAAATGACATTCTATTTTCCCCTACTCCATGTCCCCTTTGAAAAATTGTTCAAATACCACCATTATGCAGCAAATGTAACTCAGAAGCAGACCATAACTTGAAACTCTTTTTGGCAACTCTACAGCTCTGTGACTTAAAGCAAGAGTTTCACCTCTGTAGTTTCCTTATTCATAAAGTAGGAATACAGTTCATCTCACATGGTTATTGTAAGATTAAAATTAGGTGACAGTTGTTAGTGTGCCTAAGACTGGCCCCTCATAGAGTCGGGGCTCGGGATATGCCACTTCCATACCTTCATGATACATTTTCTGTTATTACAGCACAGTAACTTTTCTTTTTAAAGACAGTAGAATTAACCATGTATCAGTTACAAAGAATTTTCTAATAACTTAGTGCATCATTTAAGTCTATAAGAATAAGTGGGTAGAGGTCTTTCCTCTGCCTGTGCGAGGTACAAGAAAAATTACTCAACAGTGGCATTGTGAGAATCCCAATCTCTACCTTTTCCTTTAAGAATAGTGGTATATAGAGAGTAGATTGGTGGTAACCAGGGGCTGGGGATAGTGGAAACGGGGAGATATTGGTCAAAGGGTACAAACTTCCAGTCATAAGATGAGTAAGTTGTGGGGACCTAATATACAGCATTGTAATTATAACCTATAAAACTCTATTATAGACTTGAAAGCTGCTAAATGAGTACATCTTAAATGTTCTAATCACACAAGGACATGTTAATTATGTGACAAGATGGATGTGTTAGGTAATCATTTTATAATATTTATCAACCAACACCTGTAAACCTTAAATTTACACAATGTTATGTGTCAATTATATCAAATAAAATGGGAACAAAATAATAGTTCGTGATTTCTTTTATGTTTACATGATTCCCTTTGAGAATCATGTAAAAATTATGGACACCATTTCCTCCAAAATACACATTTGCACATTCTTTTGTACTGAGTCCTATATTTCATATGTCCTTCAAAGGCTAGCTATAAATTGAGGGTTAAGAGTCTTTATTAGAAAACAACAGTTTTAAGTTTAGCTGAGTGTCATGCATTTGACAGCCCTGATGTTCTGATTCCACACAGACCAATATATCCTGAGTTAGAATACGCATTTGCAATGTACAGATAGATTTTTGACATTGATATTCCTTTTGCCATCAGTCATGAAGACCCCAAAAGGAAAACAGAAATGGCTTATGTGCTTGAAAACACTTTTCAACTGTTGGATGTTCTGAGGAATAAGTCCCTTATGAAGTCTCGATGAATCATACATTGAATGCACTTAAGACTTTCAAAATTATTTTCCTTTGCATTCCAAGTAACTCTAGGATGACTTTGTATTAAAGCATCATCTCAGGCAAGAATATACTTAGTATGTCAATAACAAGAGCAGAATGCTCTTTATGTTGGTTCAAAAACAAATAGGTCTTTGGTGAACAAAAAACCCAAGAAACAAAAAAACATTCACATAGCAATGAAAGAAGGAAGAAAAAAGAGACAGACAGAGGGAGATAGAGAATAATAACAACAATTTTGACCTAGTGCTCTGTAGAAAAATGTCAGGCTCCAAAATGTTCTCAAATAGGTAACAGAATGGGATATATGTAAGAAAATAAATCTCAAAAGAAGTAAATTTAAAGGCTTAAATTTTTAAAAATCAATGATGAATAAATATATTAAAAGATCCTACTTTATAGGGTTGCAGTGAAGATTAAATAAGGTGATAAATGCAAAGATCTTTAGCAAGTATCTGGTATATAGTTATAGAATAACCAAGATTGTTATGAATTTCTACTCTTCTTCTTAAGAATTTGTGTATTTAGAAAGGGTTGAGACCCAGCTTCTGTTGCTGCTTCTCAAAATATATTTTGCAAAGTAAATTAATAGTGGGAATGGTTTTGCATTGGGGAGGTGGTTAGTCTTGTCAAGTGAAGTGTTTCCTAGTATTTTCTAAAACCATCTGCATATGAACCATTGTTTGCTAGCTTGAAAGATCACATTAATGTGCTGGTTTTGTTACAAGCACACATCATAGGCTTATTTAAGTCTTCAAGGCTGGCTAGCAATAAATCAAAGCTCAGAGAACACCCAAGGGCAAAATTGCTTTTTCTAGTCCAAAATGTAGGAGCAAGAAACTTAGCTGGGCATGGGGGTGTTAAAAAGGATAGGAAACTATGTTCTTAACAGAAACAATCTCTAACTTACAAACATTAAAAAAAAAAAGACCAAAAACCTCATTCATGAAGGACTTAGATAAATGGTGGGTAAACAGGCATAATAACTGCCAAGTTCATCCCCAGCCACTAGATTTTCTGTTCTGTGAATTGATGGCTATAACACTGTTCGACATTTGTGTTCTTAATTTAAGCAAGTCCTTAAATATTTTAATCTGGGGACTCTCTTAAAAGAATCAAGAGATCAAAGGCACTATTGCATTGTGAATAAGAAGACAAATTCTGATATCAAAACTAAAGTCTAATCCTTGAACATTCATTTGCTAGCTGGATGAATTTAGGTCTGGACTTACCTCTAAGTCTGTTTCCTTGTCTGCCAATGGAGTTTATAAGAGTCTTGACCTTAGAGGGTGACTTAAAGCTTTAAATGAGACTCTTACATGTTTAAAGCACTCAGCACAGTAGGTAGTACATAGAAAGCACTTGATAGTAGATGCTATTGTTCTTGACATTGTTGTTGATCATTTGACTCTAAGGCATCCTTAGACCTCATGGAAATTAGTTGAGAAACACCAAATTGAGGGAAGAAAAATGTCTTAATGTAGTAAATATGTATTCTTAGATGTCTAAATAAGTAAACAAGAGCACTGAATAAAGTGTTACACACAGAAGAAAGTGAGATGATCAATTTAATAGAATTAAGTGGGAAATGTCATGGTCATTTTTGAGGTAGGTGGACAAGAAGGCAAGGAGTGCCTCACTTCTCAGAAGGGAACACCAATGAGGCATTTCCAGGCAGCAGTGTTAGCATGGAGAGCTAAAGAGAAGTCACCATCTATTAATTTTTATCAGAACTATTCAAACAAGTCATACTGTATAATTTGGGTAGCTGTGATAAATAATTTTTAATGCCTTCATCAAAGTGTATGCAGTGGTATTTTTCCGAAGATCATTTATCTGTCATCTTAAGGGTCAAAAACTAGGAAAATATATTGGAAAACATAAATGATTCACTAATTCTCAAAGTCTAGTTGAAATAAATATTTATATTGGTTATTTGTCATCCATTTAATACTCAGTGGCTTATATCTGTATTTACTGTTATCTGTTTTGAATATTCATTCCCATGCGAATGATCTTTCTTAGCAGATGCACAGAGGGGGTGCTACTAGCAAACTGACATGAGACATCTCTGCATCGTAATATGTGTGTTCTATTAATTTATGCACAGTGACCTCTATGCTGTCTCACAGATCGGTATGCATTCTAGACTCAGAATCCAGTAGAAAATAGCCCAACCTTAAAAGAATGCTCTTTTAGAAAATGAGGAATTAATAAGACAGAAATCATAAGTAACAGCATTGGGGTTATAATAGTTATGTTTACCTTCCATATGTCACAGCTTTGCCCAAAATGAATTATAAATTGAAATAGACCATAATTCAGAGAATACTTATTGAACTCCTACAATGTGCTGGAGAAACAGTATACGATGAAACATCATCCTGTGTGCAAGTGGCCCATATTCTAGTGAGGGTGACGACCTTGTAGTCAGAAATCACAAGACACTCTGGCATGTGCGCTGATAGAGATCTATACAGAATACATCTCAAGTAGGGGCACCTAACTGGCTGGGAAGCAGTCAAAGGTAGTTTCATGGAGGAGAAGAAACCCAGAAATGCTATTCACTACATGTTGTTAGGCTGACTTCTTGTATTTGCTTTACTAATTTTTTCTTGTCTTAATGTATACTTTCTCTGATATTAGTTTAAATTGATCAGCCTTCTTTTTGTTAGTATCTTAGTCCACACTAAAAATGCCGTAGACTGGGTGGTTTGAACAACACAACTTTATTTTCTCACAGCCATGAAGGCTGGAAATCCGCGATCAAGGTGCCAGCAGGGCTGATTGGTGTGTGGCATCTCTCTTGTAGATGACTCCTTTCTCACTATCTTCTTACATGCCCTGCCCTCAGTGCATGCACAGGGAAAAAGAAAAAGAGAAAGATGTCTCTTTTATAAGGCCAACAAAATGTCAGATTAGAGTCCTACCTTTAACCTTAATTACTTCTTGGAAGCTGTCTGTCCAAATATAGTCATGTTGGTGATGATCCTGAATGTATGAATTTTGTCAGGACACAACTTAGTCCACAGAGTTAGTTCTGTGTATGTCATTTTATACTTTTATTTTCAAGCTTTCTACACCCTTATGTTTATCCTGTATCTATTTTAAAAGGGGAAGAGTCAAGTCAAGGCACATGGACAAGGACAACTGGGTGGGGAGGACTGAATGTGGGAGGGGGGATGGGCAGGGCAGGGGAGAGTAGTGGGGAAAAATAGGGACAGCTGTAATTGAACAACAATTTTTTAAAAAGCATAGAGTTCATCTAAATTTTTCAAATTGATATCATTATTCAGTCTGGCAATATTTGTTGCTTAAGCATTTAATTTATTTATATTTAATTTAAATACACATTTAAAGTAAACCTACAATTTTACTACTCATTTTCAGTTTTTCCCACTAATCTGTATACCGTTATCTTTCTTTATATCATTCAAGTAGGTTTTTATTACTTTATTTACTTCCTTTACAAGTGTATTATACGTTTTTTGCTGTTTCTTTAGTGGTGACTCTGGAGAATAGAACATGTATACTTGTCTCATTAAAGTAGGTAAATCTGTCTGTTTACTACTTCCTACTTCCTAGAAAATGTAACCACCTTTTAATACTTTACAGTCCCTTAACTCCCTCTCTTGGTCTTATTATTCATTTTAATTTTGTGTATACATTAAACTCCACATGTTATGGCAGTTTTAAAATTTATTTTTCAATTACAGTTGACACACAATGTTATAATATCTTCAAGTTACAACATAGAGGTTAGACATTTACATCAATTACAAAGTGATACATTCACTAAGTCTAGTGCCCACCTGACACCATACACAGTTATTACAGTTTTTAATTTTTTATTTTATTATACTTCCCCATTACCGTTTATCCTCCCTATATCCCCCTTCACCTTCAGCTGTATTTACTACACTGCCTATGCTGTAATTTATATCCCCATAGCTGTATTTATAACCGGCAACTTGCATTTCTTAATGTCTTTTACCATTTTCGCCCATCCTTCCAAACTCTCTCTCATCTCGCACCCATCAGTTTCTTCTCTGTATCTATAAGTTTGTTTCTTTTTTGTTTATTTGCTTGTCTTGATTTATAGATTCCACATATAAGTGAGATCACATGGGATTTGTCTTTCTCTGAGTTATCACTTAGCATAATACCCTCTAGGTCCATCTATGCTGTTGCAAATAGAAAGATTTCATTCTTTATTATGGCCAAGTAGTATTCCACTGTATGTATGTACCACTTCTTCTGTATCCATTCACCTATTGATAGATACTTAGATTGCTTCCATATCTTGACTATTGTAAATAATGCCAAAGTGAACATAGTGGGACATAGTTCTTTTCAAATTATTGTTTAGATTTCTTAGGATAAATACCCTGAACTGCAATTGCTGGGCCATGTGGTAATTCAATTTTTAGTTTTTTTTGAGAAACCTTTATGCTATTATAGCAGTTTTATACAGTCAGTCTTCCATTTAGATTTATTCACATTTTCTTTTATTTTTGCATGCCTTCCCATTAAAACTTTGTTCAGCATTTTTTTTTTTTGTTTGGGTTTGCTAGTAAAACATTCCCTTTTTAAATTATCTGAAAATAATCTTTATTTCTTTTATTTTGATTGATATTTTGGGGATATGAAATTTTAGTGTGGCAGTTATTTTCTTTTAGCATGTTGAACATATTTCATTGTCTTCTGACTTCTATCTCCATGAGATGTTATCTATCTTCCTTGTTGCTTGTTTGAAGATTGTCAGGGGTCAAGTTCTTAACGTTTGTTTCTTTTGATTTCATCTTTTTATTCCTGGTTTTATATAAATATATATAGTTTGGTGATAGTAGTGATTCTTAAGTGTGTGGTTGTCTTTCTTTCATTTTGGAAAATTCTTTCTTAACATCTCATCAAATATTGTTCCTGCAACATTCTCTCTCTTC
Organism: Carollia perspicillata; assembly: GCA_004027735.1. Taxonomy (NCBI): domain Eukaryota; kingdom Metazoa; phylum Chordata; class Mammalia; order Chiroptera; family Phyllostomidae; genus Carollia; species Carollia perspicillata. Next base: position 20,184 of record PVKM010014164.1, read on the forward strand.
ACTCTTTCTGGAAATTCTCTAACTTACATGTTATACATTTTCACTGAATCCTGTATGTCTTTTTTATTTTTTATGTTATCTCCCTTTGCTTTAGCCTTAATATACTCTACTGAACAATTTCCCAATTTATAAATTTTTCAGCTTTATTATCTTTATGTACCTCTAGTTATTGTATTTTTCACTTTTATGATTTCCCTTTGATTTTTTTCCAATAATTTCCTATGGTCATCTGAACCCTCTGATTATCCCTTCTAAATTTTTGTTCTAGTTGTTACTTTAAAACCTTGTCTGATAGTTCCAATAAGTTAATCTATATGGACTACTTTTTAATTTATTTTATTTTAAACCATTGGCTTTTCTATTCTGTTATTTTTTGGAAATTTTGTCTTGACTCCTGGTAAGTTGAATGATACAATTTTTTAAATGTATTTTATTGATTATGCTATTACAGTTGTCCCATTTCCCCCCTTCATTCCCCTCCACCCTGCACATCCCCTCCCACACACACTCCCCCACTTTAGTTCATGTCCCTGTGTTATAAGTTCTTTAGCTTCTACACTTCCCACACTACTCTTGCTCTATCCCTGTCTATTTTCTCCCCACCGTCTATGCTACTTATTCTCTGTACCTCCTCCCCCCACTCCACCTCCTACTCCCCTGTTGCTAACCCTCCATGTGATCTCCATTTCTGTGCTTCTGTTCCTGTTCTAGTTCTTTGCTTAGTTTGTTTTTGTTTTTGTTTTCGGTGTGGTTGTTAATAGCTGTGAGTTTGCTGTCATTTTACTCTTCATATTTTTTATCTTCTTTTTTTTAGATAGGTCCCTTCAACATTTCATATAATAAGGGCTTGGTGATGATGAACTCCTTTAACTTGACCTTATCTGAGAAGTACTTTATCTGCCCTTCCATCCTAAATGAAAGCTTTGCTGGATAGAGCAATTTTGGATGTAGGTCCTTGCCTTTCATGACTTGGAATACTTCTTTCCAGCCTCTTCTTGCCTGCAGGGTCTCTTTTGAGAAATCAGCTGATGGGAGCTCCTTTGTAGGTGACTGTCCGCTTATCTCTTGCTGCTTCTAGAATTCTCTTCATCATTTTTATCTTGGGCAATGTAATTATGCTGTGCCTTGATGTGTTCCTCCTTGGATCCACCTTCTTTGGGACTCTCTGAGCTTCCTGGACTTCCTGGAAGTTGATTTCCTTTGCCAGATTAGGGAAGTTCTCCTTTATTATTCGTTCAACTAAGTTTTCCACTTATTGCCCCTCCTCTTCTCTTTCTGGTACCTCCATGATTTGGATGTTGGAATGTTTAAAGATGTCCTGGAGGTTCCTAAGCCTCTTCTTATTTTTTTAACTCTTGTTTCTTCATTCTTTTTTGTTTGGTTGTTTCTTTCTTCCTTCTGGTCCACTCCATTTAATTGAGTCCCAGTTTCCTTCCCATCACTGTGGGTTCCCTGTGCATTTTCCTTCATTTCACTTAGTGTAGCCTTCATTTTCCCATCTAATTTGTGACCAAAATCAACCAATTCTGTGAGTATCCTGATCACCAGTGCTTTGAACTGTGCCTGTGATAGGTTGGCTATCTCTTGGTTGCTTAGATGTATTGGCTCTGGCGCTTTGATTTACTCTTCCATTTAAGCCTTTTTTTGGGGGGGGGTCTGGTCGCGCCTGTTATGTAGTGAGGGGCAGAGCCTTAGGTGTTCACCAGAGTGGGACAACCCAGTCACTGGGTTGTGATGTATGTGGGGGTGGGGTCAGAGAGGGAATAATGACACTTGCTCTGCTCTCATATTTTAGTCCCTTCCACTGCTTCCCACAAGCAAAGTGGGCCCTTCTGGTGCTGATTCCCGTGTGGGTGGACTTGTGGGTCTAGGACTCTGTGGGTCTCTCCAACAAACTCTCCTGTGAGGCTGGGAGTCTTTCCTGGTACCTCACCCGGTAACCCCCACAAGTGTTTTCAATTGGTGCTTTTAGGGTTTATTTCCCAGTGCTGGGGCTCTGGGTTGCATGGTCTGTCTTGCTCCCCATTTTCGCCTGGTTTATCTCCTCACACACCCGGAATGTGTGTCCACAGTCAGCCAGTGGCCTTGCATGCCTCATTGAGTCTGCCCATTACCACCCCACACCTAGGGTCTGCCAGCTGCCGCCTGCACACCTGGGAGGCCAACCACCACTTTTTTCTGCAGTGACCCCTCTCTGCTGGCCACCGACTCCGCCCCTCTTACTGGTCTTGATGAATGGTTGTCGGACTTCTATACAGTTCCATTTCCTGTCAGATCTGTCTGTTTTTTTTCCCTAAATTTTTGTTGTCCTTAATTTTGGTTATGTGAGGAGGTATAGTGTGTCTGCCTTGCCTCCATCTTGTCTGGAAGTCACTGAATGATACAATTTTAAAAAATTGTATAGAATGTCAAATATTGTGTATGAAGAATTGTAGAAATAATCCAATGGTCTGGTGATGTTATCTTATTTCAGATAAGATTTAATTTTGCTTCAAACACTATGATGGGCAGGGACACACCACTTAGATATAGTTTGGGGTTGAGCTGATTTCAACTGGACTTCAGTCTTTTGTGAGTGTTAGTCTGGTCCTGCTTAGACCTTACTTCTTGGTGTATCCCTTCAGACATCCCACTTGAAAGCCTGAAAGGCTTAGATGTTTACCTTGGTTCTTCATTGTTAATGGCCCCTAAACTACAGTTTTTGTTTCTCAAACCCTTGAGATTATCTAATGTTCAGCTGCAGCCTCTCAGCTGCATGCAGCTTTATGCCCATTATTGGTATCTGATATCTTTTTTTAAAATGAGAGGAAGGGAAGGCGAGAGGGAGAGAAACATCAATGTATGGTTGCCTCTAGTGCATCCCCTGCCGGGAACTGGCCTGCAACCCAGGCATGTGTCCTGACTGGGTATCAAATCGTGATCCTTTGGTTCGCAGGCTTGTGCTCAATCCACTGACCTACACCAGCCAGGGCTGGTATCTGATATCTTTATGTTCTAGTAATGTCTGCTGCTTCCATTATTGGCTTGTAGTAGGCAAGTTTAATGGGCAGTTGCCATGAGGCAAATCCTGGCCTAATGTCAACATCACCTCCATCCTCCCCTTCTGTGCAGATCTTGACACCTGAATGCTCACTGCCTTGGTAGCTCTTAAATATATTCTTTTTAGAAATATTTTATCCAGAATTCCTTCTTGTTTTCAGTAGAAAAAAATTGGTCCTTTCCAAGCTAGTCTGCCAACAGTGAAAGAACTGTATAGTATATTCATGTGGAGGATTTTAAACTCATTAATTCATGTGATGTTACTGGGTTATCATTTTAGAAAAGATCGTTAGGTTGGCTAAACCTGGAGTGTAAGTAGAAGCCCAAGATAAATTAGAGCCTTCACAGAAAGTCATATTGCACTTAAATTCATCAGAAGTGTTTTTCATTAAAACAAGTAATATACTTTATATAGTGAAATCTCCCTTTGTAATTAAGCATTTTATTTTTATGAATGTTGAGATTAAGTGATGCACACCTGATATTTTCTGGCTATTTTTAGTACTATTTGAGATTTTAGAAATGTTTTTAAGTAAGCAGAGAGCCTGAAGTTAAAAAAAATCACATAGGCTTGTGAAGATTTTTTAAAACCACATGGCCTTCTTTTTTTAAACCAAGTATTCCAGGAAATATCCATTTTTAAAAGATGATTTGCTGACACTTCAACTCTTGAATTCAAGTTGCTGATTCATGAGGTTTGAAGTTCAGAGAATTGCTTAAAGTTATAGCTTCCCAGGAAATAATCATGTTGATGCCAGAGGAGGTTTGTAGTGCTACGAAGAATTGGAATTACATAGTCTGGTGCTCTATACCACATTCTGATAGATAAGGGACAGATTTAACAGTGGGGCTGACAGCTGAGCTGTTATCGATTTTTTGTTTTTAAAGCAAGCAATGATGTATCTCATGCTATAACTTCAAACCAAACCCACATAAATATGAAATTGCTGGGGTGTGAATGAGACACAGAAGCAATGGGTTAGAAAATGTAACCATCTGACTATGTAAACTATAAAAAAGAGCAGATAGAATGAATAAATTCTTGAGGTAATATCATCATGGTATCTATTTATAATAAACTTTATGATATCCTGGGGTGTTAAAGAAACCACCAGCCAATATATGATGTAGTTATATTAAGTCACATTTTCATCAATCAAACATATAATCTTGGGGCAATTTCTTAATAATTCCTTACAGTTAATAACTATTTAAAGTACTCTAAAAATGTCAAATTGTACTATACTTTATCTATTGTAAGATGATTATTTGTCTCTTAAATTAATACCTTGGCTGTGTGTCTTTCCTAATTCTTTGCAAATAAAGGATGCAAAATAAATCCTGCCTCACCCATGGAATAAATAAATTGTAAGAATAAAAGGAGCATTTTAATTCTTTTCTTCTTCAGTCATTTAAATTTTGTTCATGAACCATCAAGTTGATTATTTTGGTTGGATTTTTAAGTTCAAGAAATATTTTTGTTTTATTTTGTTGTTAAAACATTAGTTCATACATAAAAGTAAATAAAAGAAGACATGTATCACCTGCCTACCTGTAAGCAGTTATATTACTACAGTGTTTGGCAAAAGTAGATTTACAGTTGTAAGTATGCAAAACAGAGCTTATTTTTATATTGTTATTTATTAATTAAAGTATGTTTGTATTATTTATCTTATTATTATTCTTATTTCATGTCCTTACTTATGATTTACCTTTTAGGTAATGATGGCTAATAATTTAACCTATTTTTGCCCACCCCTGTATTTTGTCTATTTAGAGCTATTATTCTTTTTTCTTTATGTTTTAGGTCATGTTTTATTTTTTTTCACATTTCCTGAAGATATTTATTACCATCGAAATATATTTCCAACAAGGAAAGGCATGCTCTCTAATTTCCCTATTATCCATGTCATGTTTTATTTTAATTGTGTATTTTTCCATTACCATGTAGTTTCCTTATAGTCCCTCCCTGTCCCCCAATCAGCACACTGTTGTCCATGTCCACACGTCCTTTCTCCTTTTTGCTCAATCCCTTCACCGCCCTTAGCTGTCGTCCTGCGCTCGATGACCCTATCTCTATTTTGTTTGTTAGTTCAGTTTGTTTGTTAGATTCCACATATACATGAAATCATTAGAGCTATTATTCTTTAGAAATAAAACTTTGTACTTCAGCCAGTTTATTCTTTCCATTCTTTCTCCCTTCCTTCTTCCCCACATATAGCCTATTTAAGATTAGTGTTTGTCAAGCATATCAATTTTATAGATTTTGTATGTTACATAGAGTATGCCTTTTAACTTTACTCCATTCAAGTTCCTGTGAAAAATGTGGAATATAATTTTGCACAATTAGAAATTATACAAATGGGGTGATGCTGGGTGCAAGTTGCTTTTTTCTCTGTTATATTTTTGAGATTACTTTGTGGGGATGCATGTAATTCATTTCTTTATTATAATATAAAATTAAATATATGAATAAACTTGTTTAGTTTTGCTTTTCCCTAATAATAGGCAATTAAATTATCTCTCATTTTTTTTGTTATTTCAATCATTGTGTAATGAATATACTTACCAAAACAAACAAACAAACAAACAAACAAACAGAAAACTATCCAGACTCGCCCCATCTTGGCCATCAAGCAGAATGATATTTTTAAACACAAGTACTTGAAAAAACAAAGTCATATACATTAAATGTTATCAGGAAAAGGCCACTACTACTCTTATCACAGCCACCAGGTTGGAAAAAGCAACACTGTATTTCTCACTGTTAGAACAAAAGCTAGACATTTTGTAGCCATAATAAATATTTCATCTGGGAATATATTTCTAGCCAGTGCTTCCCCAGTTTGCAGTACAGAAAAATAGTCAAAGATATTCCTTCTGAGAAAGAAATTCTGGGAAATGATTCATGTTATAGCCTTCTTCTAAAGGTGAAATTACACAATAAAGCCTGTCTGACTTTATTTAATCCAGCTTTTCCCACATTAAAAAAAAATCTAATCCCTACTAATAGGAATATACTGGAGAATACTAACCTAATCTCAAACTGGTATTATCACAAAATTAAATATTAGAAAAGAGGGCTCAAATCCAAATTTTTAACATTTATTTGTTCTGTAATATCAGACAAGAAATTGACTGTTCATGAACCTGTTTCCTGAGCTGATGTAAAAATTATATGTATATATAATTTATATATATATAAAGTTTATGTTCCTCCTGGTACTATTTATGAGTTTATTCTACCAGAGCATCTGCCATCAAACTGTGCATGTGTAAAAGAGAAAGAATTATTGAAGAACACAAAGACTATAGTTTTCCAAATGATCTACCCTTTTCCATGCCTTGCTACCTAATTGGACCATGATTTCAAACTCTTCCTTAAACCCAGAAGACCGGCTAACAGAATACATATAAGGACTAATTTAAATATGATGGGAACTCTATAGAAGATGTTAGAAGATGAGTTCTTGACATGGCAGAGGGATTGGAACACGTAAGATAGGAAGGAGCCTGGGATCTAGTAGTTTAGGGAAGAGATCATGTACCCAGACATAAATTAGAAAAGGAGTAAACTGGTTTGATTTGGCCTCAGAATGCTGAGCTAGTATCAAGAGGTGGAAAATACGAGGGTCAAGCTATGGTTTATTATATGAAAAAAAAAATTTAAACCACTATGGCTTTTCAAAACTGAGAAGGGTGTTATCATATAGTGGTTAACAGCATGGTAAATCTGGAGTCAGAGTGACATGAGATCAAGTCCTGTGTCTTTTCCTTAATATCTGTGATCTTTGACAAGTTATTTAACCTCTCTCATCTAAAATGGGACTAGATTGTTTGTTTTCCTGGTCTTGAGTCATGTAAATTCTTCATATATTTTGCAGATTAAATCCTTGTCCAATGTATCATTGACAAATGTGTTCTCCCATACACTGGGTTTCCTTTTTATTTTGATGATGGTTTGTTTAGCTGTGCAGAAGCTTTTCAATTTGATCGAGTCCCAGGTGTTTGTTCTTTCCCTTTGTTTCCCTTGCCCTAGGAGATATATTGGCAAAAATATTGCTATGCAAGATGCCTGAAATTTTACTGCCTATGGTTCCCTCTAGAATTTTTATGGTATCACAACTTATATTTAAGTCTTTTAGCCAATTTATTCTGGTGCATGGTGTAAGATGGTGGTCTAGTTTCATTTTTTTTTTTGCATGTACCAGTCCAGTTTTCCCAACACCATGTATTGAGGAGGCTGTCTCAACTCCATTGTATGATCTTGCTTCCTTTGTAAAATATTAATTGACCATAAAGATGTGAGTTTATTTCTGGGTTCTCTATTCTGTTTCATTGATCTATGTGTTTGTTCTTATGCCAAGCAGACTGTTTTGATTATAGTGGCTTTATAGTTTGACAAAATATTTATATGACTCAACACCAGAAAGACAAACAATCAAATCCAAAAATGGGCAAAGAACCTGAATGGACATTTGTCTAAGGAGGACATACAGATGGCCTATAGACATAGAAAAAAGTACTCAACATCACTAGCCATAAGAGAGATGCAAAGTAAAACCACAATGAGATACCACTTCACACTGGTCAGAATGGCCATCATTAACAAATCAACAAACAACAAGTGCTGGTGAAGCTGTGGAGAAAAGGGAACCCTAGTGCACTGTTGGTAGAATGCTGACTGGTACAGCCACTGTGAAAAAGAGTATGGAATTTTCTCAAAAAATTAAAAATGGAACTGTCTTTTGACTCAGCAGTTTCACTTCTAGGAAGATGTCCTAAGAATCCTGAAGCACCAATTCGAAAGAACCTATTCACCCCAATGTTCATAGCAGCACAATTTATAATAGTCAAGTGCTGGAAACAGCCTGTGTGCCCATCAGTAGGTAAGTGGATAAAATCACTGTGGTACATTGGAATACTATGAAGCAGTAAAAAAAAAGAAAAGAAAAGAAAAGACCTTTTGTGATAGCATGGATGGAACTGGAGACTATGTAATAGCTAAGTGAAATAAGCCAGTCAGTGAAAGACAAATACTAATATGATCTCACGTAAAAGTGGAACCTAATTAACAAAATAAACTATTGAGCAAAATGGAACCAGAGGCATAGAAGGCACAGACTGACAACAATAACAGGGGTGGGGAAAGGTGGGGACTTGTTGAAAGAAGGCGAAAGGATTAAAAAACATATATGAGTGACCCATAGACATGGATAATGGTGTGGGGATTGACTGTAGGAGTGGGGGCTGGGCTGTGTGGAGAGGGTAAAAGGGGGAAAATTGGGACAACCATAATAAAGTAATCAATAAAATATTTAAGTTAAAATATAAAATGGGACTAATAAAAGCTTGTAAAAGCTTATAATTAAAATTATAATTATATAATTTTATAGTATATAATTTATAGTATATAATATATAATTATATAATTATAATTATATTATAGTATATACTATACTATATACTATTATAATTATAATTATAATACTACATTATAATATGTAGTATTACTATGAGGATTCAATGATAACATCTATGGAAATTCTCATTGCAGTAGCTGGCAAGATAAATGATCAAAATGATGAATAATTTTTAATAAAAATATATTTATGCTTAAAACTGAATAAAGGCCTCTGTAAACATTACAGCTGGTAGAACACCAGGCAGTAAAAATACTAGCACTTACATGCTTCCTGGGTAAATGACACCTGTCGATGCTACTAGAGATTTTTTTGTTACAATTGCCCCTAGCAATTCAGTAAAAAAATCTGTTTTTCCTTCTGTCTATAAAGACATATTATTACTATTTTGGTTCATGCCTAATTACCATGGATTGTAACCTTATTTTCTCTTGTTGGAGTAATCAATAATTCCCAGTGTGCAGAGATATCTACTTCTGTGACTTTATCTGAAAAATCATTATTTTAATGATCATAACAGCTCGTTTTCTTTCTTTTGGCCAATATCATTGTTCATCAAACCATTGCTTTAGGTGACTTAGAAAAATCAATTCCAGGGAGAAAATGCAGTGTCCATAGGAGGTCAGACTAATAGTGGATGATGCCCAAAGCAATGACTTCTGATTACCAGTCTACTAGAGTGGGTCTTGGGTTTGGATACAAATCACTCAGCCAATGGCTGCC
>PVKM010014165.1:0-29378 GCA_004027735.1 Carollia perspicillata
ACCCCTGCACCAGACTGATGTGTGAGTGGGTGCATTGTCTTGATGAAGCTGCTTGTTACCAGCTGCAGCCTTCTGAATCACCCAAATAGTTTCCATGGAGGAATGTTCAAGCTTAACACAAAATTTGATGCAGATTCATTGTTCTACTCATTTAATCATTTTGAATGGATGGCCACAAAGTACACATGTTCACTGAACAACATCTACCACCCCAGCTGACTAGTACAGTGAAGTTGTCATTGTTCACACATGCACATTCCAGTCCTTTCTCCTTGGCTGCCAGGTTACATCAATGTCACACAAACTGTTCTCATTATATTAACAATGGTTGGACTTTTTCTGGACAGACCTCATGAACAATATAATATAATACAGCACTGTTAACTATGGGTACCATGCTGTACATTAGATCTCAAAACTTATTCATCTTATACCCGAAGTTTGCACACTTTGACTACCTTCACCCATTTCCCCCACTGCCTCTCCTCTCCTGGCAACCAACAAACAACTGTTTCCATGAGTTTGATATTTTTCCAATTCCACATGTAAGTGAGATCACACAGTGTCTATCCTTCACTGTCTGACTTATTTCACTGAGCATAACATCCTCGAGGTTCATCCATGTTGTTGCAAGTGGCAATATTTCCTTCTTTTTATGGCTGGAGAATACTACATTATATATATTTTATATAGATATATATAACATTCTTCATCCATCCATCCATCCATCCATCCATCCATCACAAATGCTTAGGTTGTTTCCATGTCTTGGCTATTATAATTATACGCTTCAATTAATATAGTAGTGCATATCTTTCTGAATTATTGTTGTCAATTTCTTCAGATAAACATTCAGAAGTAGAATTGCTGGGTTATATGATAGTTTTATTTTCAATTTTTTGAGGAACCTCCATACTGCTTTCCACAGTGGCTGTGTCAATTCACAATCCCACCAACAGTGCACGAGAGTTCCCTTTTCTCCGTTTCCTCATCAGGTCTTCTTACAACTTACCTTTTTTTAATAATAGTTGTTCACACAGCTGTGGGTAATATCTTACTGTAGTTGTTATTTGCAGTCCCCTAATGTTTAGCAATGTTGAATACCTTTTCAAGTGCCTGTTGGCTATTTATATATCTTGTTTGGAAAAATGTTTGTTTAGGTCCTTTGACCAATTTTTAAAATTGGATATTTATTTATGTATTTACATATTTATTTATTTTGCATTTGAGTTGTATGAGTTTCTTACACATCTGGGATATTAACCCCTTATCAGGTACATGCTTTGCAAATATTTTCTCCCATTCTGGAGGTTTTCTTTTCATTTTTTGTTTCTTTTGCTTGTTAGGTTGATCTAGTTCCATGTGTTGATTTTTGTTTTTATTATTTGTTCTTGTGGTGTCATTCCAAAAAATCATTTGCCAAGACCAATGTTGAGGAGCCTCTTCCCTATGTTTTCTTCTAGTTTTATGGTATCAGGTTTTATATGTAACTCTGACCATTCAAGTTAATTTTGAGGCATGTAATTTCATTTTCCGCATATACTTATCCAGTTTTTCTGACACTATTTGTTGAAGAAACTATCCTTTCTCCGTTGGATGCTCTTGGCTCCCTTGTTAAATATTAGTTGACTATATTTTCAGGGGTTAAATCTGGGCTCTTTATTCCATTCCATTGATCTATGTGTCTATTTTTATTCCAATGCCATACTGTTTTGCCCATCAAAACAGTATGCACAGTAGGATATGTCCATCTACCATGTTGCCATTTGCAACAACATGGACGGATACATGCTAAGTAAAATAAGTCAGACAGAGAGAGACAAATATTGTATAGTATCACTCACATGTGGAATCAAAAAAGCCAAACACACAGAAACAGATGGTAAAATTGTGGTTACCAGGAGAAGAGCAGTGGAGGAATAGGACAGATGTTGTTTAGGGGCACAAAGTGACAATGAGTGCTAAATAAGCCCCACAGATCTAAGGTACAGTATAGTAAATACAGTCAAAATATTGTATTGTTGTTGCAGAGCTTGTTAAAGGACTAGAACTTAATTATTACAATCATCAATAGACATGATAATTATGTAATATGATAAGAGGTGCTAATTATCACTACAGTGGAAATAACATTATAATATAGAAATATAAATGTAAATGTATCAAATTGACATGGTGTACACTTTAAATTTATACTATGATATGTCAAATGTATTTCAACTTTGGAAATTACTAAATAATTCACAATAAAGAAAAATAAGTTTAAATAGCCAATAGTCTATTCAAAAATATTTATTGAGAACTGTTATCAGTTGAATATTTGTGTTCATCTAAAATTCATATGTTGGAGCTCTAAACCCCAATGTGAGGGATATAGAGATGGTGCCCTTGGGAGGTAATTAGGGTTATATATGGTCATGAGGGTGGGGCTCTAGTCTGATGTAATTAGTGCTGCTATGAGACAACACACCAGAGGGATTGATCTCTCTCTCTCTCTCTCTCTTTCTCTCTCTCTTTCTCTCTGTGTATGGCAGCCCAAACAGACTGATACAAGAACCTACTATTCTCAAGGCATTGCATTAAAGAGTAGGGCACTAATAACAGTAAGAAACACAAGACCTTACTCTCACAGAATGCACATAGAATGTTATCTGAAGCTGTGAGTCTGGATGAAATCACCTGCAAAATGAATTTACATCAAGAAGGGAGGAGGGAGAAGAAATCAGAAGAGAAAAGAAAGGAGGAGAAGAATGCAGAGGAGAAGGGAAGGGGATGGAGAAGAGGAGAGAGAAGGGGGAGAGAGAATGAAGAGAAGGCCTCGGAAAACTCAAAAGTTTAAAATTCAAGCCTATATGAAAGAACCAGCAAAGACTCAGCTTGTGGGTAGGATTATGATGTCCGCAGATATTAAAGGAAAGGAAGGTGGGAATGAACAATCAGATCAATCACTGATGTGAGATCAAATAATTAGAAGGCAGAAAGTGCCTGACCATAGGAAGTTATCACGCATTGACAAGAGCAGTCCCAGTGGAGCTTGAGAATGAGCCCCAGGTCAAAGTGGACTGAGGAGTAGTGACGAAGTGCAGACCAAGTGGCCCGCACGGAGAAATTCCCTTATGGAGAAAAACTGACGGGAAGGCAAACTAGAAGTGGTGGGGGATAGCATGAGATGGAAGAGCTACAATGAAAAGTCGTTTAAGGGAAATATTTGACTTCTTATTTATAAGAGATAGTCAGGTTTGTATGTAAATGGGAAAAATCCAGCAAAAGGGGAGAGTTTGATAGGGCAGAAAAAAACAGAAAGTGTCTAAAAGACTGAAATCCTTGAGTAAGCAAAAGCAGAAAGGTGACTCGTGTCTTTGATAGAAGTGAGCAATTTTTTTTTAAAATACAGAGATGAAGACAAAGGAGACAGATATAGGCAAGGCTGCAGGTTTGGTGGCAGGGATGAGAAGAGGGCTTTGCAATTAATGGCTCTTATGTTCTCAGTGAAGTATAGTAATTTATTATCTATTTTCATGCTTTCTTACGCTGGATTTGCTTGCATATAAACTGCTTGGTTATCCAACAGCAATCACACTATCATAATTTCATATTGTTATAGCTTCAAAGAGAAAGAAAATTTTAATATTTATTTTTAATATTCCAACATTATTCTTAAAACTCTCATAAAAAATAAATTTGAAAACTAAAGTGTTTGCTTTGAAAGAAGCAACACTTAGTGAGATAAGAAAAAGAAGGAAGAAAGAAAGATGGCTGAGAATTGAACAGGAAAGTTCTGAGGGAAGCAGGATGCAGACTTTATGCTACAATAATGATACACTGGATGGCACTAGACAAGGGTATGCTGAGCCAAGAAGAGAGCAGAGAGGGAATGGGAGATGTCCTTCCAGAGGATCAGTAGAGAGCAAGACCTGGTGGGTGGAAAGGGGACAGAGAGGCATATATAAGCAAGCACAGATTTTTACTGGTACTGGGAAGTCAGGAAGCTCTGCCCGCATGTGTCCTAGAGCCAACTAGGCTGAAGGGGTCATTGGGTCAAATATAAGCATGAGAATGTAAGTGGCTTCCAGGAAAGCTTGGGAAGAGGCTCAGAATATGCCATCCCACAGTATGTCATTTTGGCATGAGGATTAGTTTGAGCTGACAGCAATGGAGAAACGGTGGACACAGGAAAGCTCCCTACCCTCTCACTTTCTGCCTGTAGGCAGAGCATAAATTTTCCCTGTGAAGCTGTCTCTCCTCCCCCTCCCATACCAGGTAGAAGAGGACAACTCATCACTGGAGACAGCACCAACTTGAATCCCATTAGCAAAACTTACTGAAATAACTCTTAGCTTTTATTCATTCCCCCTGTATATTTACCTTGCCCCAATTTACCTCCCCTAGAAGCCCAATCTTCTTCCTTCGTAATTTCACTTCTCTATAAATTTACCACTCTTCCATCAAATGGAACAAGCTTTCAGGCTTAACTGTTTCTCTGGCTCTTTCACTTTCTTTTCTATAAAATTAAAATATTAACCTCAAAATAAAATTTATATGCTTTTTCTCTTGTTGCTCGGTCTTTTGTCAGTTTAATTTGCACAGTCCCTAGAATTAAACTTTAGACTTTTGTCATACCCTATAATTGGAATTCATGTGTCCACCAAGGAAAAGCAGAGAGAAGGCCAGATGTTATCTTGAAGAGTCTCTTAAAGAAGGTGGATAGAAGATTCTAAAAACGTAGCCACAGAAACACTGGGAAAACTTGTGGGATGGTCAATCCCCCAGGCCACAGAATGAATGGGAAATGGTAAAAAACAAAAAACAAAAAACATCATTCTATTGAGGCAAAACAAAAAAACAGAACTGCCTTAGATGTTGTCTATTGAAAGAGCCAAATGTTTTAATAGTCCCACACTTTTTACCAGATGCTTCATCATTCTTTAGCTAAAATCCTTAACTGGAACTTGATCTTATAACAAGAACAATTTAGAAGGGCACAGCACACCTACACTCCTTGCCTGGAAGGTAAATGAACTTCTAAACCAGGAGTCTGGCTAAAAGATCATCAGGAAAGAAAGAGATGCTAAAGTTCTCCAAAGAGGTAGAACTGAACACTTGAGCTTCTTTCATTCTTGTAAAAGATTTAATTCATTGTTCAATGAAAAGAATTTAATTTCTTTCTATTTTCTGTTTACCTTTGCTACACTTGGCATTTCACCAGATACTCTTGATATTGAATCATAGCTTTTCAGGGATTTGATATTAACCACTAAAAGGCTAAAAAATGGTAGCTAATTACAATTATGCTTCTTAATCCTTAGTTCAATCAATGATGAGAAATCAGGTGTCTAGCCACAGGCAAAGGTATAACCACATGTCTCTAACAAAACAGAATAATAAAAACAGAAAAGTGAAAACAGGTAACATAACTCATTCACTGAAATACGGTAATCTTTACAAAGCCACCCATCCATCAGGGAGGCAATCATTTAGTTTGGACTAAGAATGATTTGGTCTAGTTTGGACCAAGGGAGAATAATTTGTTTTAAAAAGTTGCTATGGACTACATCAATGCTTCCCCTGTGAAAGAAAAAAGGCTGTCAGTATTTAACACCATTCTTTTCAGTTTGTTCTTTGGGATTATAATAGGCCATGCCCTTAGTATTAACAACAGTTACATTGACCTAAGCATAGGTCAACAGAGTTTCAACTGCCTTATGGTTCCTTTAACAATTCCTGAAAGATTTATTGAATACCTAAGAATCACCCTAGCAGGTGTTGTAACATACATCATAATATATTATGTTCTAATCCTATCGTCAGGAGCGTAGTTAAACTACACGCAATACAACCACTTGTAGACTACGATAAGAGTGCAAAAGTGAGGGGGATTTCTTCAGGCTTTGCCTTCAGGAAGGGTGCTGACCCCTATGGGCAGCCACAGGAACTAAAATATTCCAAATAAAGGAAATGACAAGAGTTAAAGGGTGTGGAAAAAGTAAAGAACTTACTAGATGGATTTACTAGATGGTTCACAAGGAGGGTTATAGATATCGAGGTTGAAAAGTCAGGGAAGATAGAGTGAAGAACTCTGAATGCTCCACTGAAGAATTTAAGAATTGTTTTAATGTTTACCACAGTACTTTTCAGAGCTTCTAACATGCTAAGGTGCATTGTGACTCTCTAAAAAAATGTGGCATGCCATAATCTCAACTGTTCTTTGCTCATGAATTTTGTGTATGAGGAGCAAAGGGACCCTGCCCATTTGTGACATGTAATAAGGGAAACTCTCTTTTAGGTAATTTGAAACTGCTCTACTATGTGATAGCATTAATATTTATTAACAGGATCAGACCAGCATAAAAGGTATTTTGGGTTTATTCTTATTATGGATGATTTAAAAATGACCAAAACCTAAACTGGAAGATAATTTAGAGTCCATCTGGTGCTATCTGATATTTAAAATGCCTCAAAAAAAAAAAAAAAAACCACCACAGTGTTTAATTGTCTAGTCTTTGATGATGGGAAACTCAACTGAAGGAACCCATTCTATTCTCAAACAATTTATTATTTTGAGCTCAAGTGTGCCTTCTTAACCTTGCTAGGTTCTTCCTTTGGGGCAATCACTAAGAGCCTACCAGAGGTGTCAAACCTGAGGCCCACGGGCCACATGAGGCTCAGGATGGCTATGAATGGAGCCCAACACAAAATCATAAATTCATTTAAGATATTATGAGAGTTTTTTGTGATTACACTTCACCATATATTTAATGAGTGGCCCAAGACAAATTTTCTTCTTCCAATGTGTCCCAGAGATGCCAGAAAATTGAACACCCCTGGAACCTTCTCCTACTTACATCCCATTTGTAGTTTGACACAATTACCTCGTTACCCTCTGGCTTCTCTTTCCCTACTTCTGCTTTTTCATCACATGGCACAGTTTCTAGGTACTCACCAGCCTAGTGGTTCTTCCCTGGATACTCCATTTGTCAGTGCGTCTCTTAACACAGACAAAGCCACTTGGGTTCATTTAGATTCAATATAAATTACTAAAGTGATTTTCATGTAAACCTGTGCTCACCCCCATCTCCTCCAACCTCTTCCTGTGTTGCTGATTTTCAGGACTCAATTCAAGTTTATCTCATTACCATTCTCATATCCTCCTTTATGTGCAATGATATTATTGATCATCATTCTGCCACCCTCCTGGTTTTGACATAGCCAACTTGATTATCATTCTTTGCCTGAGACTGGATAAAATATTTGAGAGGCAAAGACTAAATACAAAACATTGCAATGTGTACCAGACATATCTGTTCAGGATGCAATTATTTGGCTGATCATTGAAGTGTTGTTTATCTACCAAAAGTGATCACCTAGCCTATCTAAATTAAGGGTCACCCAAATGTGCTTACACTACATCTGCCCTATTGGGCCAAGAAAAGGAAGATTAAGACCATAGCATAGCTAGTCAACTATGTCCGGTTAGCTCCTCACTGGATACCACTCAGTTTTCAATATGTCTCGGAATTTGCCTTTTCTTTTTTGAAAACCGGTACATTTGTTTGTGGAATTGTGACTTTTCTCTTCTTTTGCATGATTTGGTAAAGTTTATTGACAGCATTTCTGCCATCTTACTTTATGGTTTCTTGATACCATGTGTTTTTCCTGACTTGGAACAACCATATCTTTAGGTTTTTTTCTAAATAACACTTTTTTCTTCATGTAGGAGCAAGAAAACTGAGCTGAGAATTCATCTTTTAAACTAATACTACTCACCCCAAAAGAAAAAGAAAGCTATATTTTCTTATTTGTCTTGTTCTTGACCAGGGTTTCTTTGCCTCAGCATTACTGATATTTGGGTCAGATAATTTTTTGTTGGAGGGGGGCTGTCATTTTCAATGTATGAGGTTCAGCAATATTCTTGGCCTCTCCCTACTAGATACCATTAGCTACACCCCTTTCCCAAGTTGTGACAATCAAAAATTTCTCCAGACATTGCTAAATATCCCACAGTAGTAGTTGTTTTTTGTTGCTTTGATGGGGGGATGGGAAGGGGCCTGCCCTGGTTAAAATTAGTGATCCGAAGAGAAATAAATAATTCAAAAAGAATAATCTTTTTGTCCATGTTTTTTGTCAATAATGTGTACTCTTTTTATTTAATCCCATTCAAGTAATTTGGTCTTGAACAGCATGCAATTAAACTAGGTAAATATACCTAGAATTCTTGGTTTAAAAAAAATCCTGCATATGCCCTTAGCAGAAAATTAGAAGGCAAGTTCTACACATTCAAATTAAGGAAAGCAAAACGAAGAGCTAAGAAGTCCAGACTCTGTCTTATTTCTGGTTGCTATAACAAGTACCATTCGCTGGGTGGTTTAAACTACAAACACTTATTTCTCACAGTTTTGGAGGCTGGGAAGTACAATACCAAGGTGCCAGTTGAGGGAGTCCATGGTGAGAAAAGTCTTCCCGGTTTGCACATGCATGCCTCCTTGCCTGTGCTCTATGGCAGAAAGAGACCATCTCTCTCAAGCCTCTTCTTATAAGGGCACGGAACCCATTTACAAGGAGGGCTCCCCCTAATTACCTCCCAAAGACCCAGCCTCTGAATGCTGTCACACTGAGGTTTAGGGTTTTGGCATATGAATTTTGAGAGGGGACACAAATATTTAGTGCCTAGCAAATAGCAAACACAGAATCAAGAATACAAAAATGACTAAATTGTATTTTTCTTGACATGCATTTAAGACTCACACATGGCTCTCAAAAATCATAGAAGCTACAACATGTCTGACTGAATCCCCTGACCCTCCCTCTTGTACCACCACCCTTCCATCTCTTTTCCCCTTTCTATCCCAAGGAACTTTTAAAATTTTTGTCATTAATTTCTCTTCCACGAGGAAGGGCAATGTTTTTCCATGGATACGAATGTACCAAGAACACCAACAAGAAAGGACAAGAAAAATGGCAGCACACCCAATCCCTTTCTGGGAGCCGTCTCCATTGGAGCACTCGTTGCCCCCTGGTGGCAGGATAACTACTTCTTTCCATTGTTATTTGGAGCTTGTACCCCGCCGAGGCGCGGGCTTATTTTCAAGGCTATTTTATATCAACTCTGTCAAGAAGCTGGCAGGAGGATGTTATGTATATTCTTGCCCCCCCAAAAGAGCAGGCTGGTATAAACTGGGACACTGCTTATTTTAACTAATGGTCACATTTTTTTTTTTTTTCAGTTAGAAAGGTGACATGTTTGACATATTGGTGTCTCTAAATCAATAATAAGGCTAAGGTCAAGTTTTGATCTAGTCTCTATGTTCTCATTTTTTAATTATAAAATTAAAATTTAAAATGCACTCATGAGAACAGACAAAAAAATTCACAAGTCTCATTAGGTCAACTTTATTTTCTTTCTTTAAAAAATGTTCTAAGTTGGAAGAAAATCAAAGCCCATTGTTCCAATTATGGTAAAGCTGAGCCTATCAAATATTAGAATCAGTAAAATATTACCTAAGAGCTGACAGCACACTGATTCTTCCCTTATTATGCCATCATGGATTTTGCTCAGAAAACAGGGCTTGATATCTGTATATTGGTAGGGTAATGTGGAAGAAAAAAATCCTTGCTTTATAAGAATTTAATTTTATGGCTTCTTGTCATTTTAATATAAAACTGCCAAAAAATAAAAAAATCAGAGAAAACTACCTGGCTGAACTAAATATATTGGTCTGGGTGGGTGAGAATTTTGATGCTTGCCAAAATTGATTTTCAGCGACATTCAGCATTTTCAGTGAAGAGAGGTGGTGATACTGAATGGATTTAGCATCGTTTTAAAGTGTATTCCAGATAGACTATGAGACTAATGAACAGAACTTTAATTCCTTGAGCTTCAACACATTGTTCTATTAAAAAAACACATCAGCTTTAAACCTATTACGTTGAGAAATATAACCAAGTCTCTCGTTATAAATGACAAGCACTTCTCTTCATGGAATAAGTTCTTCTTGGAAACAATTCCACCTCATTGGGAGGTGGCCTAGGAGGTGAACTTTGTGTTGACCTAAAAGAATTAGACAGTAATTTTAGATTGACCAAGAAGCACTTTGGCAACATGGAAGAAAGACGTTGTATAAATCCCAACAATGAATGTGATTATTAACCAGATCAGAACTATACAAACATTCCCCTTCACAAAGGCAGAATTCTGATGTATCAATCTCCAGCTCCCGCTTTACCAAAGGATACTTCAATGAGTACTGACACCAGAAGCCTCTGATCACATGTACATGAGACCTTGGTCTCCAAATCGCTTAAATAAATGTCACACCCTTGCACCTGTGTTGGCTAGCTCCAAGGCACCAAGGTCCACTAAATTTCAAGGTGCAATGGTGATCCCACCCTGTGAGGTACACAGAACTCCCATAAACCACTTGTCTCATCCTGGCTCAGGGGTTCAGAGGAAAATGAGCAAGCATCAAAGCAGGTGCAACTCTGTCCTCTGATGTCTCTGGTCTGGGTGGAGCAACAGTGCTCTAGAGAATCCTTTTGTATAACTTTTATGGGTCTGGGAGCACTCTTCACAAGCATCTTTTCCACCCTGAGGCAGATGCAGGTTCATACACTAAGCAGTGGTCCTAGTCAGTCTTCCGTCTCCTATCCTATACTTTCTGGGTATATTTAAGTTGCAGAACAAATAGCACTAAGAGATACGGAGAGTGAAAATGATGAGATCCCGGGGTAGAATCTTAAAGAGAATGCTACAGAAACGAATACCTGGAGGCCCTGAAGATCATGTGCCTTTAAACAGCAGCTTATTCAAGAAAGGGGATTTTGAGTTCAGGGGACTAATTTGACATTTGTAAGGTTATCAAGCAAGAATTGAGTCCATTTTTGGTACCACTTTTTATACAAATTGGTCCAAAATAAATAACCAGCACAGCTGTGGTGCAGAAAACCTCCTGTGTAAATTATTTTCATGTGTGTGGCTTTTTAAAATGAATTTCCGTCAATCTTTCCATGGGTTTTGGTCCACATTAGTCCTGACTGTAACTATATTTTTCCAAAGTTAAGGGAAGTAACTATCTATCAGGGATCATCTCTATTATAGCTTCTTTTTTGTTGTTGTTGCTGTTGTTTGAGTTTTTTTTTTATTTGTGTTTTGTTTTGAGATTGGGTTTGAGGTTGGCCACATATTTACTCAATCGTCTTAATATGCTACAGAAGTTGGTTTAGTTTAAAGCAATGCCAAGTGATTTAATTTGGGTAGCTTCCCACCTCCCCCATTCTATCTTCCTCTACCTCCCCTCCAGAAAACTCAGATTTTTGGATTTACTATTTATAGTTACAGGGTAGCCCTTGCTTCTCCCACCCACCATCGCTCCAATTTGAAACACATGCAGAAAAAGAGAGGAGGGGGAGTTTGTGGGAGGAGAGGTGGAAGAACCACACCCATTGTGAAGCCACCATCCCATCCTGTTTGCATGTGGTTAAACAACAGAAAGAGAGGGAGTTTGCTGGGACTAATTTCAGGGCATCCATATTCGCTGGTCCAAATACAGTTTGGTTTCTTATTGTCTGACTCATTCTGACTTTGGTATAAATCAGTTTCTTGATCATCCTGGAGGAAAAACCAATAAAGGGAAATGCCTCGAGTCATAACCTCTAATGCTTAAAAATAAAGAGGAAAGCAAGGAAAAACAAGACCTCC
Organism: Carollia perspicillata; assembly: GCA_004027735.1. Taxonomy (NCBI): domain Eukaryota; kingdom Metazoa; phylum Chordata; class Mammalia; order Chiroptera; family Phyllostomidae; genus Carollia; species Carollia perspicillata. The sequence goes on from PVKM010014165.1 coordinate 11,693, forward strand.
TTCTCATCATTTTCTCAGGAGTTATCATACTCTGAAAGTCCTGAACTTAGCCTTATGAAAACCTAGTTCCTAAAGGTGGTACCTCATGGCAAACATATCTCCTCACATACACACAGATGCACATAGACTCATGAGAAAAGGGGAGAAGGTCATATGGTTTATATTTTAAAGCCACTTAAGTATTTTCTGGAAGGTGACAAGGTAAGGAATTTGACAGAAAAAATCCGCAGTAGTACGTATTTTGGCAAACTGTCCACATTATAAATTCTCTCCATAGGCAATTAGCTTGTGCCAATTTTGCTTAACTAAAAATGACTCAGATTAAACATTAGGGAGGATGTTTGGCGACTGCTAAGCCTACGTTCTTTATACTTTCTAAAAAGAATCCTAATAGAGGATAAAGATGGCTCTCACATTGCCTCTGTGTTGTGTACATTCCACAACTGTACTGGCTTGCTCCATAGCTTTTGTTTCCTTGAAATGTTGAGGGTTTACACCTACATCTATGACTTTTTCTTTATGTAAATAAGTGGCTGAAGTAAGAATCATTTTTGTAAAAGCTAAAGGAAGAAAAATCCAGGAAATGATGGTCATTACTGCCACTGACTGGGTAGAAACTGGGAGAATGGCAACCTCTGACGCAGAGTTGAGAAGCAGAAATCCGGGGACAAGAGGATCCGGGTTTAAATGTTCTGACTACTTTCCTCTCTGGCTGTGTAACCTCGGGGCAGTTATTTAAATGATCTTCCTAAGGCTTAGTCTCCGAAGTTACAGAAAAGTACTGGAGTGGCATAGGAATTAAATTATACACTGAATCCCCAACCAAATCATATTTAGTTTTAAATTCAGGAGGAAAATCAACTATGAGGCTCCAAACTGGTTTTGAACCATTTCCCCAATCCTACCCTTTGAAACCAAGATGTTCTTGATTCCAGTGCAATGAATTAGCAATGGTATAAATTCCTATATTATACTCTACTCTCAAAATCTGCTTTGCTAAAAAATCTAGCAAATATTAATAACTACTGTACATTCTAGTCTACTTTTTAGGAGAGAACATAGTTACAAACATATAGCCAACCAATTAACCTCACCCAATATATAAATACTATGGTATTTCTGTTTATTAGTTATCTGCTATTGAGACAAAGAGCCCTCTGCTGGGGTTTGGATGATTTATAACAGGAAGACCAGGCCAGTCCTCAAAAATGTCAAACCACAAGGGAGTTTCCAAAGTTGATTGATAACAGCTGATCACACATCCTACCCATCCGTGCCTCCTTCCCCCACTCATATACAAAAAGGAAGAAAGGAAAAATAAGCACAAAACACAAACTCTATCAACTGGATGCACCTTTTGTCAAGTCCATGTGCTATCTTCTCTCTCTAAAACCCATTTGGAATTTTAGGTTTCTTAACATTCCAAACATTCCCTAGGTGTTATGTCCAGAAGCACATCTCACTGAAAAACTAGAAGATTGAAGGACTTCTTCTTAAGAGAAAGCATCGAATTGTATTCCAATTTCCAAGTTAGTTTTATTTGTCTCTGAAAAGAGTTTCTTAAAGTTCAGCTGTAATGCATGGTTTTTAAAGTAGAGTCAATAATATATTAACCAGCCCTGGCCAAGTAGCTCAGTTGGTTAGAATACCATACCATAAGCCAAGGTAGCAGGTTCAATCCCTGGTGAGGCACATGCAAGAATCAACCAATGAACACATAAATAAGTGAAACAACAAACTGATCTCTCTCTCTCTCAAATCAATAAGAAAATATATTATCCATAGTTTTTATTTAATGAACCAAGAAAATAAAGTCCTGGGAGAAAGCTATATTCATAGGGTCCTAGGCATTTTCATCAGTATTCAGTATTCTTAAGAAAAATCTGCTAAAATAAGACAAAAGGCATAGTATTTTGTCCCTGAAGTTACACATTCAGACTGTAGTAGACATCTAATCCTATTCCTATACTGAGTTCCTCATTTAGCTGTTCCTTTCCATATTCAATCAAGATCGAGAGGCATATGATTGAAAGTGATGGAGTAATTACTAGATAAAACTCAAGTGCAGGTTTTATTTTTGCTTAGTTCTTCACACAGTGCGTCCCTCCTTGCTTCACACATCATCTGGGCCCTCTCAGGACATACACCAATTTCCACCATGGTTCTTCAGAAGAATCCTGTAAGGACCATTGACAATCCCTCCTTCCATAACGTGGGTTTTCAGTAGAACACCCTGCTCTCTCCTCTTTATCTCGCTTATTTGCCTGACCTGCATATTAAAGCATGCCCAGCTGCTCATTGCCCCCCCACGTCTGTGCTGTTGGTTCGGTGTGTATCCTATAGTACCATCTCATAAAATAATGTGTTCCAATGGCTTTTTGGGATAAACCACCAGCAATTTTCTTATCACAATGAAAAACACTGCTATTGAAGACTCATCTATGTTAATGCAAGTATGAAATAGCTTCCTCTCAAAATGTTCAACTCTAAAAGCAATGCCAATCAATTGTCTTCTAACTTCTTTTTAGCTTTATTTATTTTTAGTGAGAGGGAAGGGAGAAAGAAAGAGAGGGAGAGAAACATTAATTGGTTGCCTCTTGCACACCCCCAACCAGGGACCTGTGCCTTGGCCAGAATTGAACCAGCAACTTTTTGGTTTGAGGGACGATGCCCAATCCACTGAGCCACACCAGTCAGGGCTAGATTTATTTACTTTTTATTCTATATATGTCTTTACTGTTTGAAATCTTTAAAGTGAGTATGCAAGCATAATTAATATAGTATTTAATTAAAAGTATATAAAATTATTTAAAATATTACATGATCTAAAAATACATATTATGTAATTAAAATTTTAAAGTATCAATAAGGGGTGTATGTGTGCATGTTAGGGATCATTTTGGAAGGGTAGGAGTCTGAAGCTAGCTAGGTCACTTTTTGCTTATGTAATCTCTTGCAAATTAATTAAAGTGAGTGCATCTTACCCTTCACTGATAAAAGGAAGATGGTAATGGATCGCCTTGTTATACGGATTAGTGCAGGTCAAATATGATGCAGTTCTGGTTTTTGTTGTACAACCAATGGTAGTTACTGTTGCTATTATAAACTCCATTGCTCCAGGTAACCTCTGATTCCCTGCTAGCTGTCTGAATAGCAGTTAATTTTTAAATTCAATGTAATTTCTAAATTCAATGTACTTGCTAGTACATCAATTGAGACTTTGCAGTACAGACTCCCATTAATCATTTTCCGTCTTTCTTTTGCTTTGGAATTCTTCAAAGATTGCTTACACTACTGAGTTATCTAGTCTATAGATATGGTCAACACCTTTGGATGTGTTTTTTCTTGGACAGGAAAGCCTTCATTACTGGTATTTGTTTTTCTATCTGGTACATAAATAGAATAAAATTTGTTCAACCTTGGAGAATTGTTTGAGTATGCTCTTGTCCTAAATTAAGTTGAAAACAAGAAATAATGAACAAAAATACCTATAAATTAAGTTCAAAATATCTAGTTTGTGATAACATTCACTAATGAAGACTAAGTTTTACCTGTGTCTTGGAATAAATTCGCCCAATTACCATTTTTGTTGATGTCCACAGAGCCTATTCAATATTTGTTTCTCAACAACACTTTTCCTGTATGGTCACACTCCACATAGGAAAGTCACACCATTTTTGTGACTAGTTTCAGACCTCAATATACAGTTCAAATAAGTTAAAGTAGTCTCTGAAATATATCATTAGGTGAACGTTTTGAGGAAAACAATTAATTAAATGGAATACCTTGGCAGGTGGCTGCGCTTTTTCTCTGAAGGATATGCAGCAGCATGTCTAGATGACTGAGTAAGCTTCACCCAATAGACAAGAGTTTGTGTGCAATTTAATACTTAATTAGAAAGGCCGCAATTAAGCTGTGACTGTCTGGAGCTTTGATATGCATTAACACAGAGAAAAGGAGAAAAATTCCCAGATACTTCAAATGAAAAAAAATTGAAATAATATAGCAGGACAATGGAGATTTTTCAAGAAAAAAGTAATGGATGACAGTTGTTCCTAAAAGACACCTCAGAGGAAAGAGCCTCAGATTCTAACATTGCGATGGTTTTCATCATTATTAATTGTTGACATCCACAATGAGCGAACAAATGGTATGTCTGAAGCTACAATTAAAAACTAATATATGGGAAACTTGAGGGCTTACATATAAAATAATAGTTATGAGTATTATTCAAAAAGTTTAAAGTGCCAAACAAACTCTTAAGTGCATTATAGGAGAATATGTAATAATTGGAATAATTGCATGATTATATCAATAGCCACTTTCAGAGAAGCAAAACTCTTTTGAAGGTGCCAAATTATTTGTGTGGTATTTTTATGTTTTATTTGCGGCATAATTACCATTTAAGCACTGCTATGTCTATTTGTAGGGCAAATTAATATTTTGACTAATGCAACATTTCCTCTTTTTAAAAAGCTTCTTTAAATGTTAGAAGAAAATACGAACTGTGCCTCAAGATCTACACTGAAACTTGTAGGAGGAAATTCTCATGCAAGTGTGACTCCATTGCAAGTTAGTACAAGGAGAATCTGGTTCCCACGATTATACTCAAAGTCTAAAGCAGACATTGACCTACATTTATGATTTGGCAGCTCTCTAGGTGCTATGAATTAATGCTTATGATTTGTTCCTCCAATTTTAAGGGCATGAACTGTGTGTGTACATGTATGCACATACATATAAAGCATACATGTACATACTCTCATAGCCTCAGACATACCATTTGTTCACATATGGCAGATGACAACAAGTAATAAAGATGAAAATCATTCCAATGTTAATCATTATTTATGTGGTTAATATTATTCATTCACCAGTGTATCACATGAGTCAACTGAGTCTTCTGTACAGTAAAGTAGTATTTTTCAGAATCTATACTAACTTCCAGGGTGTATTCAATGTTACCCGTACAGAGCTGAAAAGCAGTTGTGTTCCTAACAGTGTGGAATTCTGAACTAAAAAGAACCAAGTGGATGGCTGATGTCTTCTCTGATTCTCAAAACAATTGAAGCTATTCATTTTCATTTCTGAGCATAAGTGGTGGTCCTTTATGCTCCTGAAAAATAAGGCTGATTTAACTCTCACATTCAGGTTAGTTCAGTCCTCATCAAATTTCTGTGAAAGATTTCCCATCAGAATTGCCTTTTGCTCAATGAGACTGATTTTCCTCCAATACACTCATACACACACAGTCATGATTTTCTGGAATTCCTTTAAATAAGTTTTTCCCCTCATTCTCCTACAGAGATCTGCAAGGTTTGGTGCTTATCCTCTGAGTGGGTATCTATCCAAAGGGTAAATGAAAAGTTGAAAGTAGATAAGTTAGACACGAGTGCAAGAGTCCAAGACGAGGTTGAGGGATGAGCTTCAGTAATCTCTTGATCTTGTGAAAGAAGCAGCAACATTTTGTTTATATTGAACTTGAGACTGAGATACAGGAGACGAAAGAACCCTTGAAGGATGAGTTCCATATCAGCCTTACAACAGTAGAACATGTACCATTTGCACTTCTTCTGTCCCAAACTCAAGAATTCATATTAACTGATATAGAAAATTATTCTGAAATAATGTAAGTGCTAAAGGATGGAAACCTTTGTAAATACAATTTTGTTATTTTTTAAGTACTAGTAATAAGTACTTAAAATTTATAAATTTTTAAGTACTGGTAAACTTAAACAATAACCAAAAAATTGCCTGGTAATTATCCCAATTTAACTAAGAGTAGTTACTAATTATTCTAACACGTAAAGTGGTGCCTCAAAGTAGGTGGATGTGCTTAACAATGGTGTGTCCTCTTCCCTGTTTTTTCAGCTCTTGAATCCCATTCCATTCTTTCTATAAATTAAAAAAAGAAAAGAGAAAGTCAGCCTTACAGAGGCAAAAAGATTTTAAGTGACCCTTCTAACCTTTTCTTTTATATTTCTAGTTAGTTCACAGTGATTTAAAATCTTTAAAAGCCCAGTGTTACACATTTAAAGTTAGCATCATTTGAATGCATGAGGTTGGTTACACCTTCAAAACAGAGCAGTAGAGTCTGAGTCATGGAGTGAAAGTAGGCACATGGCTAGGGTTTGGCTCCTTGGCCCTGGTCCCTAAGTCTACTCCATTTCTGTGCAGCAACATTTGAAAACCAATCAGCCAGCCTAAAAGTATCCAAGATAACCCTATAACGTTATGAATTCATGCACTTATTTATTCAACAAATATTTGTAAAGCACCTACCATGATCCTGGTACTAGTTGGACAACTGGGATTTTTTTGTTTAAAAGTACGTGTGTGTACAGGTTGGTAGTATGTGAAGACATGTAAGGCCTGCCTCTTGTGTGACAAGTGCATGTATAGATGTATTTCAGGGGCCCAACAAAGGCAGCCATAATTCTCTGAATTAACCATGTCAAATTTTCCTACAGGAACCGCCTAGGACACACACGGGGCTGTGTATTCCCAGTGACACTCATTCTTTCATCTCTCATTTACTATTTATTCAACTGAGGAGTGGTGTGGGGGACTAGTGAGATAGAAACCACTTTTTTATTATTTATATTGACTCACTAAAGAGACAGGAGAACAAGGACAAAACCAGGAGGGCCCAACCCTTCTAAGTAACATATTGGGAGTTGGCTTTCCACTTGACCTACCCTCAGTGAACTCTTCATGGGTGAATTTTGAGACCTGATCTCTCTTCAATCTTAATCTCTGAAAAGCAATAAGTCCTGTTTCTACATGAGACATTGGACTGGAGAATAAAAGACCAACATATCCTTGGCAGGGAATCAGAATTAGAAAAAAATCCTGAGTCTAAGGTCGTGCCAGCAGGTCAACTGTTAGATACCAGATGACAGAAACCCTTGGCAGGGGATGGCATGCCTGTTAGTGTAAATGGCCTTTGAGAAGTACTGATTTCCTTGCAGTGGTTAAGAGCATCTTTACATACCGAGCATACCAAGAGCAAAGCATACCCCTGATGAACTAGAGTATAATTTCTACTCGTAACAAATTAATAGTTTCTATCAAGAGACTTCTGTAGTTCATGAACTCTTAGATTTAGAGCAGGTGAAATTTAAGAGAAACATTTCCAAACCCAAAATGAGTTATGATAGATATTTTGTGGGCTAATGAGATAAAAATGTCTGTTAAAAATAAATGGTTTAGGCAGGGGTGTCCAACCGTTTGGTATCTCTGGGCCTCACTGGAAGAAGAAGAGTTTCTTGGGCCACACATGAAATACACAAACACTAATGAAAATTGGTGAGCAAAAAAAAAAAGTTTTTAAGTAAATTTACGATTTTGTGTCGGGCCTCATACTGGGCTCCACATGGCCCACAGGCCTCAGGTTGAACGTGGAATATTTTTTCACAATAATCAGTTAAGTTAAATAGAGTTTAATTTTTAAGTTAAATTATAAAATCACTTGTCGTAGTGGAGAGTATCATCAGGAGACACTCTGACACAGAGGCGATTATTTGGCTTTTACTTTCATATCTATTTAGGGTGTAAATAATGTTACGTTTCCTTTAAATTAGAAAAAAATCCCATCCAACTTGTTCACAATACGTTTTTCCATCTGTTTAAAGACATGGACAATTGGAAAACCTCTCTGCATTGGGAAAGCATGAAAACTTTCAGAATTGGTTAAAAAATAAATCAATGCCAATTTGTTATTTCTACAATGATGGAGAGCATGTAAGTGAATACAGGGATCTGAAAGAAAAAGGAAATGTACTTTTGACTGGGCTGCAAACATGCACTTCAACTGGCTTATTAACAAAGTGGGTGAGTGAGGACCCAGAGCATAAAGCTTGAGGAGTGAGGGATTGAAAAATGATATTTGGTTTTGGAGTAATAAAATATGAGGGTTCTTGCCTGATGCTGTCGACCTATGGATAGCTTGAGGTGGAGGTAATGAGTACACTTGAATCCACGATGTTAGTGTAAACAATCCCCTGGGCTCTAGTACCAGCCATTTAAATATATTCAGGAGACAGAGGGAATAATGTTTATAGGCTAGAAGACTGGGCTGCTTTTGAAACAACCATGGGCACACAGATCACAAAATGGAAACCCGATATAATGGAAAGAAAACAAGAGGAAACAGCTCAGGGTAAACTTGAAGGGAGGCATTAGTTCCAAGACAGAAAAAAACTTTATCCATTTGAGACCAAATTGACAGACTTACTTTACAAAGTAAGCGCATCACTGTTCAGCAAAGATTGTCAAAATATTTTTTGTAAGACACTTTTACTTTTCAAAATTATGGTAAATTTTCATTTATCTGTGTAAATAGTCGAGAGTTGTGTTTAAATTTGCCCCACTAAGGCAAATTTCTAAAATAATTTACCTGTTAAATAGTAAAAATATTGTGATTTAATTATTATAGTTTACTAAATCTAGTATAAAATTATTGAAAGTTGAAGAGAAGAGTGTGTAAAATCCTTATTAGCAAGAATGACATGGACTAAAATTTAAACACGTTAATTTAAGTGAATAAGTACTGAAAAAACACATATTATTAAGTGAAAGAAGGCAATCTGAAAAAGCTACAATCTGTATAATTCCAATGATATGACATCTGAAAAAAGCCAAACTGTGGACACGGTAAAAAGATCAGTGGTTAATAGGGGTGGGGTTGGAGTTGGGGGAAAATGAAAAAGCAGAGCACAGAGGATTTTTACGGCGGTGAAATTACCCTGTATTATATTAGAATGATGGATATATGTCATTATACATTTCTCCAAACCCATAGAATATACACCACCAAAACTGAATCCTAAAACACACTTTGGGTAATTATGCTATATAAGTGTAGGTTCATTCTTGGTTAAAAAAAATCATTCTGGTGAAGGGTGTTGATAATTGGAAAGGCTATGCATGTATAGGGGTGGAGGGTATATGGGTGATGTCTCCACCATCCTTTCAATTTTGTTGTAAACTAAAGACTGCTCTAAAAATGAAGCCTCTGAGTAAAATAAATAAATGAGTGAACGAATAAGTAAGTAAATAAATAAATATTTAATAAATGTAAAGGAGATAGTTGGAAACATGCAAGAAGTAGATTTGTGTAAGAGCTAATGTCTTTGTTTCAGTCCATGAAGAATCATGCCAGATTTTCAAGGGAAACAAAAAATACATCCATTCATACGTTCTAGGCATGTGATGGGCCAAGGCTTTCTTGACCTCATCAATGGTCTAAGGTGGTTTGGTACTCTATTCTTGCCATTGGTATAATACAAATTGCAGTTATGGTCCTCTGAATTCTCATCGGAGTGCTAATGTTCTCATAGGCATGCTCTGAAATATACTATTAGACCTAATTGAAAAGTACACTTAAATTGAATAAATCTCCTGCACAACCTGAGGTCTGAGAGCCAAGGTAACAGAAGCTTTATTTCTGATCAGATTTGGTCTCTTTAACTCACTTTCTCTATGCCTAGTTCCTCAACACCCCCATTTCTTATCAATTCAAATCAACACCACTATAGTATAGAGCACCATCTTCCCTTCCACCGCAGCCAGGTCTGCCCCAGGCACTCTCCTATTTCTGCAGAATGCTATCATCCTCCTTTTCTAACTCACCAATACACACCCCCCTCCACAACAAATATTCTACTACCACTTTCTATTCTTTTGCTGTATCTCTTTTATTTGCTCTTTACATCTTGTTCCCAATGCTATATCACTCTGTTGTCAATCACCGTATAACTGGTCTCCTTGTCTCTACTCTCCGACTCCTGTTATCTCTAACAGTCTCTTAGCAAATCATTCTTCCTAAGTCATTGCCGAGATATGCAAGTCCCCTGATCTGATACTTCAGTAGTTTTTTATTTTCTTTGGCCAAAACTTCAAAGCCTTAAACTAGTCTTTCCCACCCGATTCTCTAACATCACCTCTTTTTACCCCACTCTCTAGTCTTGACTGCTGGCACTTGCCTTTCCAAGTACAATTTGCTGTGTCTTCGGCTACTACTGCCTTTGACTGAAGTCATCTGTCAAGGTCTCTACTTTGTGAAATCCCAGCCATATTTTAAGCCCCAATTCTAGTATCCCCCTACTCCCTGGAATTCTGCTCCGATCACTTAGGCTGGTCTCCCTTCCCAAGACTCTCTTAGTAATTTATCTGCATCTTTCCTATGGGACTTTCCAACATACTCTCCTATTTTATGTTTGTTGGTGAGTGCACTTTGTCACCCTTTCTCTTTAACCAGGTTGCTAGATTAGATCCTGTCTGATTCATTCATGTTGAAAGCCACCCCGCTTCCAGTGTTTTACACATAGTAGAACCACAGTAAATATTTGTTAGGCAAAGAGCAAGCACCATGTAAAGGCCTAGAGTTTGGAGACCTTTGATCAATTTCCCATTCCAGACTAGTCACCAAAAGTTTGACCCCTTACTGCTGAGATTTTTTAAACACTTGGTTGGTGAAATGGCCCACTCATTCTGGGTTGTTATTATTATTGTTCTTCTGAAATATAAATATAAGCATGAATACTTTTCAGGAATGAATTTGGTAGATGTGATTACAAGCAACTTTTAAAAGAGTGATACATAATCAAAATTCACTGTATGATTAAATCCACCAAAATAAAAAATTAGTTCATTTTCTCACAACTTTAAACTGCATCTCAAAAAGAAAAAAGAAGTTTCATGTTTGGATTGGTGCATATAATTAAGTATGAATACCTAAAAACTCCTTGTTAAATTGGTCATATCTAACAGAGAAACGGCACTGAGTTAGTTGTGTAAACTGCCTCAACAGTTTCCCTCAACCATACAAACACTATTTTTACAAAATACACACTCACAGACAGGTTTTCATAACTTATAATTACAGAAAAGTTCATTTTAAAGACATTCTCTTTCCAGTGTAAATAGATGCAAATTACTTCAGTAAATCATTAACTGTGCAGCCTTTGGAATGACAGAAACACATTCTCAGTTATCATCTCAGGGCTTCTGTTCTTTTTTTGGAAATTAGAATGGAAGCATTTGAAAGTATGTGTTTGCATGCACAGTGCTGTAATTTATGTCCATTTTCCTTTTTTAAAAATCTCCAGTGAAAGAGCAATCCAGTTTGAAGCATTTATGAGGGAAAAAAAGATGTATCCTAAAGATAAAATCGCTGTCTAAAGTTTTCTGAAGGCTTGATCAAGATCCAGAGGCAGGTTAACTAAAGTGTGCAACTTCCATTAAGTTGTCAGCCTAACAAGTTATCTTGTGTGGGGGAAAACAAGCTCAGTGCCATTCACTAACTTCCATCTTTGATTATCTCACATGGTAGCTGACTACTCTTTCCATGGCCTTAATTGTGAATAAATGGCTCAGGAAGTAATGATGTTTATGTTTAGAAATATATTCCCAACTGGAGGATAAATACACATGTATCAGTTATGGGGAAAATTCCACAATAGAAGAGGGTGTGTTTGTGTGTGTGTGTGCGTGTTGCTAACTCATAGAAAAATGAGGGGCTAGACTTTAATTTTGGTTCTAGCACTTACTAATTGTGTGATATTCGGCAAGTCCCCCGACATTTCTGCAGCACTATAAAATAAGGACAAGAATAGTTCTTCCCATATAGGCTGTGATAAGGATTATATATATATAAAAAAAAACATGTCAAATGTATGGCATAAATTGTGAGCCATAATAAGCACCTAGTTGATTTACTTACTATTGCTGGTATACTTATTGTTGTGTTGTTGTGTCACTGTGTTATTGTAACTGTTGTTGTGTGACCAAACTCCTTGACTTTGCTGTAAGCAGTCCTAGAAGCATTAAGTAGCTACAGATTGGTGACCAAGAACGTCTGTTCTGATGTCACACTACCTAAGTTTGAGTCTCAATTTCTCTGCCTACCACCTGGGCAGACTTGGTCAACTTAATCAACATCGTTGCCTCAGTTTCCTGAATTGTAAAGTAGGCATAGTAGTGATCACCACCTTATACCACTGATGGGCAGATGGTATTAGTTAATCCATAAAAAGCAATGAGAATGGCATAAGTGTTTAATGAACACTGGCCATTATTAGTACAACATCATTATTATTACTACCACCATGACTGTTATTATTAGCAGACCTACACTGCATACCAGGACAGTGGTTAGAATGCTGCCTAACACATAGTAAGTACTCATTAAACATCAATCCCTTAAAAGGTGGCCAGAAGAGAGAAGAGCCATTCTGACTACAGTACAAAGGCATGGTAACAAGGATCAAAACTTTCATTTAGGTTCTGGGACTTTAAAAAAAAGTCAGGCCTTTACCCATATACTCTAGAAAGAAGGGAAAGTTCAGCTTTGTTGTATGCCCCGAAGTTTGCTGAGTCCACTGCATTTCCTCACCTGCAGGGCTGTCAGCCTGGCAGCAGGCTGACACCCACAGAGCCAGTTTGAGCCAGTTCTCACCTACTATTCAGGGCTGAGTCTGCATCTTCTCTTATGAAGCAAGCTGATTTTCCGGAGCGCTTCCTGATAAGAAACTGCTGTACTGAGATTAGGAAGATCAGGAAATGGAGATGAGAGACACTGAAACAAAAAAAAAAAGACAGAACCACTGTTTGCTGCTCGTTGTGGGCTTTGTCACTGGGGCCAGAAGTTTGCCTTTCAGTCTGCATGGACTGTGAGGAACAGCATCTATGCATTTGCAACTTGGAGAGGAAAAAGGAAGCGGGCCATTATTGGGAATTTTGTTTCTCTTCCCTTGCCCTCTTTTCAAAAAGTGCTACCATAACTGCTGTGTAAGTTGGGAGAGAAGTTTCATAGCCTGGCTATGCTCTGGCTGTATAAATGTGATGAATAGTCAAAGGAGCTTCGATATTGTTGGCCACCTCTTTTCATTTAGAAGTAATCTTATCTAAAGAAAAATCCCTAATACTATTTAGAAAGAAACTCCTAATGTAAGACAATAAAAAGTCATAAAGATTATTTGGGCAGGGATATACTTTTGTATTCCACTTAAAATGTTACAGAAAATACTGAGATTGTTCTGGTCTAGACAAAATGGGATAGACTGCTTTCTATTTGTTTCTCCCTGCAAAATAGAGATATAAACTCTGAAAATAATGTAAAAAGCAACATAAAAAGAACGATTTGAAAAGGTGGAAGGAGAAAGGAAGCCTGGCATGGCCCCGATCACTGAAGGAGCAGCAGAGCAGTGAAGCAGTTCTCAGGTACACCCACCCCAGTCACTCACCCCACAGAAGAAGATAAGGAAGGCCCAGTGTTTCTGACCCTAACCTAGCAACAAAAGGCCATCCAGGTAGGTTTATTCCTTCACCAGACTGTATAGGAATCCCTCCCATAACATGATGTGAGCCCAGCACCACTGGCAAAATGAGTGGATTGTTAACTCTAGTGTCCCGGCCCAGGAAGCATGAGCCTCCTCCACCGGGTTGGGGAGTCCACTCCCCTACACAGAGACACTAGGTGAACCGAGGTGCCAGTAAGTTTAACCACCACAATAAGCACCTGGACTTAGGAAGTCTCTTTCTCCCCTGAGACTTCCTTCATCCACTCAGAGATATTGAGAGGTCAGCGCACTAGCAAAGGGAATCCAACCACAGCAAGTGGTCTTGCTGGGCAGCATCTTTTCCCTATGGACCTGAGACAATGAGGCAACTAGAATTCACCTGCAAGAAAGATTTCTCAAGTACCTAGCCAGGAAACCTCTTCGTTCCTCAGGCTTCACTTCCCTCTGCTACAAAGATGCACCAGGTAGCCTGGCCTGGGATAACCCTTACACCCTCTAGGTGGCATCAGTAGGGCCCAATAGGAGCTGAAATAGCATTGTAAAGATTCTGAGAATTCAACTGTCATTGGAACCACAGTCCACAAAAGTAGTCAGGACATATGCTAAGCCTAACTGGGCAATTGCTTGCTAAAATAAGAAATGTAAATAGGACACAGAATCTCCAAACATAATAGCCAAAATATCCAGATCACAATAAAAATTCCATCTGCAATATCACAAAATAGAAAAATCACAACTTAAATGAGAAAAGGTAATTAACTGATGCTAACACTGAATGAATCACATGTTGGAATTATCTGACAAGTCATCATGAGAATACTTCAACAGCACTAGCAAATGCTCTTTGAACAAATGAAAAAAAAATAGGAAATGTCACCAAATAAAACAGTTTAAAAAAAACAAATGGAACTTATAGAACTGAAAAACACACAACTGAAATTATAAGAACAAAAAACTTGTTAGATTGGTTCAATAGGAGAGTAAAAAAAAAGAAGATAGAATCAGTTAGCTTGACAATACAATTTATTAGTTACAAAATGAACATTTTATAATAATAAAAAATTTCAGTTCACTGGGGGAAAAAAGCAATTCTAAATGTGAATCTACCAAACAATGGCATTTCAAAATACATGAAGCAAAAACTGATAGAGGTGAAAAAAATAGGCAGATCCATATTTATATTTGAGACTTCCAGCAGCTCACTTTCAGCAAGTGGTAGAACTGCTAGACAAGAATCAGCAGGGATATAGAAGAAATAAATAGCATAATCAACTGACAATATTTAACTGAAATATAGAGAACTATCTACTCAACAAGAGTAGATGATACATTATTTTCAAGCACAGTTAAAATATTCACAAAAATAGTGCATATCACAGGTCATAAATTACTCCTCAAAAAATTTAAAATAATCAAAAATCATTCAAAGTATTCAGCTCTGGAGATAAAACATAACATAGGTCAAGATGTTATCTTTAGCCTGACAGAGCTCTAGACCATGTAACTGTTAGTCAGGTTTGGGCTACTGTCTTCTGCTGCCTCAGGGGTTGCTGCTGATCATTTGGGGGAAAGACTAGGTCTGTGGGGAGGTTATATATATATATACATATGTAAATGTCAAATATATGTATATATTTATATGTATATGTCATATATATGTATATATATATGTGTGTGTGTGTGTGTGTGTGTAGAGAGAGAGAGAGAAAGAGACAGAGACAGAGATTCAATTTTATCAAAGTTGTAAGAACCCTCAGTTTCATAACCACTAAAGAAACTGAATAAAATCTTCAGACACGCGTTTTATTGAAGGAATGCTACTACTTAGAATTAACACCAATTTTATAAAATCTCTTCCAGAAAATAAAAATATAAACATTTTCCAAGTCATTTTATGAGCCCATTATCAACCAAGTTGATATCAAAACTGGACAAAAACAAAAGTAAAACCAAACAAGAAAACTACATGCCATTATCCCTCATAAACATGGATGCAAACTTCACAACAAAATATTGGCAGATTAAACCCAGTGACGTATAAAAAAAAGTATACACCCTAAGCAAGTAGAATGTATTTTAGGAGTGTAGGCTATTTCAACATTCATTTAAAATTCAATGTAGTATACAGTATAAACAGGCTAAAAAAGAAAAACATGTGAGATCAACTGATGCAGAAATGCATTTTATAAAATATAACACCCATTTAAGATCAAAACTTTTAGGAAGTCAGGAATAGAAGGGAATTATCTCAACCTGAAAAAAGAGTATCTACAAAACAATCTAGAGTTAGTGTAATACTTACTGGTGAATGACTGAACATTTTCTTCCTAAAATCAGGAACAAGGCAAAGATGTCGGCTCTCACCCTCTTACTCAACACAGTACTGGAAGTTCTAGCCAGTGAAATGAGGCAAATATATACACATATAAAATTAGAGAAAGTCTTCTTGAACTAATACATGACTTCAACAACATCACAGGACATAGGATCAATACACAAAACTCGATTATATTTCTGAGTGGATATAAAAGCTGTGGTACATTTACACAGTGGAATACTACTCCACTGTTTAAAAAAAAAAAAAACAGAAGAAGGAGGAGGAGGAGGAGGGTGGGGAGGGGGAGGAGGAGGGAAGCTTACCTTGCAACAGCATGGATGGACCTGGACAGTGTTAGTATTATGCAAAGTGAAATAAGCCAGTCAGAGAAATACAAATACCATACGGTTTTAGTCATGTGTGAAATCTAATGAACAAAATTAACAAACAAAACAGAAACAGATTCATAGATACAGAGAACAGAAGGACAGCTGTCAGAGGCAAGGTGGTTGTGGGGCTCGGAAGAAAATATGAAGGGATTAAGCAAAAAATCAACCTTATTTCTGTATAATAGTAGTGAATATGTGGAAACAGTAATTAAAAACACAATACCACTTGCAATCACTCCAAACAAAATTAAACCCTTAGGTATAAAGTTAACAAAACATATACAGGGCCAGTATGCTTTTGCAAATTATAAAATGCTAATATGAAATGCAATCAAACACAATTTAAATAAATGTTTGTATACTTGATGACTCAACCTACTAAAGATGTCCATTCTCTCCAAATGGTCTATAGATTTAATGCAATTTCTATCAAAATCTCAGTAAGGTTTTTTGTAGATATAAGCACACTTAGTCAAAAATTTATATGCAATAGCACAGACTCTGGAATAGCTAAGGAGAATAAAGTGGAATTACTGGCCCTGATGTCTAGTTTGACTCTATCATCACAGTAATCAAGATAATGTAGTATTACCTTGATACTACAGAGGGAGAGACACATAGATTTAAAAAAATCCAAAAGAGGGAATCCAGAAATACATTCACACAAATAAATCAACTAGATTTTGACAAAGTACAAAAACAATTAATAGGACAGTGTTTACAACAAAAGTTGATGGGACAATTGGACACCTGTTAGCAATAAATGAACCTCAACCTAACACAGATCTAACACAAAAATTAACTAAAAATTAATCTCCAGGCCGCATAGCTCACTTGTTTAGAACATCATCCTTATATGCCAAGTTTGTGGGTTTGATCCTCGGTCAGAGCACATGGAAGAGCAACCAATGAATGCATAAATGGGCAGGACGACAAGTTCATGTTTCTCTCTCTTTTTCTCAAAATCAATGCATGTTTTAAAAAATTAAAAAATGAACCTGGAACTTAAATGTAAAACATAAACCTATGAAAACTTTTAGAAAGAGATATAAGAGAAAACCATCAGGAATTAGGACTAGGCAAGGAATATTGAAATGACACCAAAAACACAATCCATAAAAGAAAAAATGATAAAGTTGATTTCACCAAAATTAAGAACTTTCTCTGCAAAGATACAGTTAAGAGAATGAAAACACGGTACAGATTGGGAGAGAATATTTTTAAGCTTCATGTCTAACAAAGGGCCAGTATCTAGAACATATAAAGAACTTTCAAAACTCAACAGTAAAAGGCAAACAGTTACCTAAGAACATAAACAGCATGAAGGATCCTGTAGTAATGGACTGTTCTGTACCTTGTCTGCTGTGGAAAACACACACACCTTATCATAAAATTGGATAGCTGTTGATAGGCACATGTATGCACATGCTCACAATGATATACATGCTATACATTATTACAAGTAAAACTAGGAAGTCTGAATAAATTCAGTGGATTGTGTCAATCTCAATAGTCTCATTGTGATGTATTATAGTTTCACTAATATATAAGGAGCTCATACAACTCAATAAAAAAACAGATAATATGATATACAAATGGACAGAGAACCTGAATAGACATTTTTCCAAAGAAGACATACAACTGGGCAACAGGTACATGAAAAGATGCTCAACATC
>PVKM010014166.1:0-29380 GCA_004027735.1 Carollia perspicillata
CCAAACCTGATGTTCTTATTATGTATTACAGAAATACATAAACACATCTCTATAGTCAAATATGAAGAATTCATGAAAGTGGTTTTTGGAACAGAAGCCAAAGAAATCCACGGACGCTAAATTAAATTTCCTGGCCATGGAGACAAATAAAAAGCCTGTTTCAGGCCGAGTTAAGTGGCAGGTGCGCACTGTGTGGTGGGGAAGGAAGACCGCGCGCGGCCGCAGCCCTTCCTCGACAATAAACGCTTCAGAACGAGAGAACAAGAGCAGGACCTCTGTGTGCCAACACTTACTATTCTTGCTTGACTTTTTTATGTCCTCATAAAATACCAACTGTTTGCCTTAATGAAAATCTACCACAACATGCCACAGGAGTGACTTTAGAGCCAGGAGAGACAGACTGAGACGAACGATTACAGATCTGCTCCGCACTGTCCACTGCTCGCCACGCACTCCGGAGTTCTCAAGCCCTGGGGACAGAGTCCTCTCAAACACGGACCACCTACCGGAGAGCGTGTGCTCTCAAGGCCAGACGACGTTCCCGAGACGCAGGGGCGGCGCGTGGAGAACGAAGCGAAAAGCTGTTCCGGCTTACCCAGCAATGACAACGCCATTGTGCGAGTGCACGTCACACAAAACCGCATCGGCAACATGCTCCAGTTCACTCACGGCACCCTTGCGATTCTGCGTAAGGAAAAGGGGATGCAGTTCACGTTATTCTTGGGACGGCCAGAGACAAAGCACGTCAGCTTCACCTACACTCCACGGGGATTTACGGCAGGGACTGCGTTCAAAGTCATCTGGACAGCCGAACGGACAAAGATGACAACTAACATGCTGCCCTATTAGCACACACAAGTTACCACACGCACACAGACGACAAGCACTGAACTAGGGGCCCCGGTGTTCGAGACGCTGCCCTGCGCTCAAGGGGACAGGAATGCGACTTGTCTGCACTGGCAACGGCAACCCACACAAGGCTGATAGCAGCAAGTATCTGAAGAAACATATGAAGTGTGTGAAGAACTTCGGATCAGAAGAGAAAGTATTTAATATTTCACCTGTTCACAGCCCAAAGAATAAAATGAACAAGTACACTCGTAGAGAAAAAATCAGGATGGGAAAGGAAGAAAAGACACTGATCTGGATTGAGAGGCCAGAGGTTCACGAAAGCCGTTCTTCAAGGAAACCCTAAGACCCATGACACCGCTGCTCCAGAGGAGGGGACCAGAGGACTGGCCAAGAGAGGGAGAGAGAGACGCACCTGTCACTGCACGCCCTTTTCTGACTCTCAAATGATGTGTGCCATGGCACTTTATCAATCCAAATATACACATAAAATAATCATTTTTTAAATACAAATAAAGGGAACCTGAAGGAATGTAAACCATTTACATGTGACATGCTGGGAAGGCTGGGAGAGGGAGGCCGAGAGGAAGCATGCGTGATGGTGTCCGGAACACCAAGCCAGCCGTCACTCCTGCCTTGCCGGACTGGCCGGAGGACAGGAACCGTGTATGTGAGTGCTGAACACAGCTGGTAACACATAGCAAGCGTTCAAAAACGGTGGCAACCCTTATTATCATGTTATTAGGAGACGGCTGATGACACCCACCCCATTAAAAACAACATCTGAGTAGCTGCATTCTAGGCATTGTGTAAGATACTCTGCGCAATGATCTCACTTAAAGACCAAGTCCAAAGCTGAGGGACCTCCACATGGAGCTGTCCTGCCAGTGGATGTATAGGGATGAAGGGAAGGACCTGGGAGTCATCTGTGTGAGGGCCACAGCCCGAAGCACAAGAACAGCAAAGCTCTTTTGAGGGACAGGCGCCAAAAGAAAAAGAGAGGGCCTGAGAGCAAAACCCACATGCTTATGGCATTTACTAATTTCCGCCACTTGGCTTCCCCATCCGGCCACCACCCCAGGGGCTGCAACCCCACAGTGGTCCTCTGGTCTCGGAGAAATCCTCAACGGCCAGAGTGAACAGAGTCAATGCAAACACCAGGAAGAGGAACACAACAGCCCCCATGACTAGCTTATCAGATCACTTCCACGTTGGCTCTGAACTGCAGGTCCAAGGAAGTTCCTGCGCTCACAGCCCGTCTCCTACGAAGAAATGCTGGAGGGCCCTGGGAGCCCTTCTCTGGTTTCCCAGACACTGACCTAGGGAATACCAAACCAAATCACCTGCCCGACCCATCCTGAGGTCAACCACAAGCAGCACAGAAACACAGTGTCTGCGTGCAAAGGCCTGTGAGCTCTCCAGCCAACCTAACTGAGCACAGGGCCACGCTCTGCGGAAGCAGAGTTAGACGTGCAATGTCAGATGGCCGCCCTCCCACAGCCCCACGAGCAGGGCTGCTCTGGGCCCCACTGGAGAGCGGAGAACACAACGGCATGCAGAAGCAAAGCAACTTGCTCTGACACTGCCTTTCCTGTTTTGATAGGACTTTTTTGTTCTAGAATCACAATGAGAATTCCATTATTACAGTTCATGCAATGTTTGCTCCTGAATATTTCACTTATGTGGTCCTCGCTGGTAACACTGCCTAAAAAACAGGCCCGAGATACTCCAAAGAGAGAAGCCTCTCTCACATTCTGCCTGCAGTTGGACTCCAGTTCATTCGGTCAACAACCACTCACCAAACACAGGGCTTTGTGCTGGCCGGAGAAAAACAACAAACAGACAGATGTTCTTGGTTAAACCACATGTAACTTGTGTACTGTTAATAAGTGCCAGAAGCTATGAGGTGGGTCTTTAAACCCTTCACTCTGCCACCCCCCCGCCCAGAGGGGGGAAGATGTACGGGCCGGCTCCCGCGCCTTCTCCAATACCAAAGAGGAAACAAAAAGTGCAGCCGCTGCTCTCTCTCAGGGTCCGTCCTACATCTCTGAATCAGAGCACGAGCACACGGAGTATCTGCAGCTCTCGTGCACACTGATCTCAAAAGCGCCCCTTCTTCCCAGCCTGAAACACCCCGGTTAATGCCCACCTCTCAAGCTTACCTTAAATTGCAGCCCCTCCTACCAGCATTAGACCCTGGCTTTCTGCCCTCCCCTGCCCCCACCTGTCCAAGCAGCTTTGTCAACCCCTTAAGCCTGGCTCTCACTTATGTCCCTCACACAGACCCTACTCAAGCACACAGGCAAGAGGGCTATGGGTCCCCCCCAACACACATTCATTACCTGGTGAGGAGGCAAACTGTGGGCAGTGTGACTTTTAATTGATACTTAGTGGTGGCATCTTAATGGCCTCAGAAAGAATAGCTCTGCTCATTCTCCTTAGAAAGGTGGTTCTCCACCAGGAACGATGTTGCCCCCAGGGGACATCTGAAGATGTCTGAAGACATTTTGGTTGTCACAGCTGGGAGAGAAAGAGAATGCCTCTGGCACCTACTGGGTAGAGACTACAGAGGCTGCTCAACATCCTACAGGGCAGAGGGCAGCCCTTGCCACAGAGAACTACCTGGCCCCAACGCCACTAGCGCAGGGGCTGAGAAACCCTGAACTGGAGAACCACCGCTCTTATTGACTTTGCTGGGAGCTGTGTGAGGTTGCCCAGATCAAGAGTATCAGTCACTAATCAGGTTACAAGGTGACTGAGGACAGACATGCACACAGGCCATATGTCACCATCGGTAATGAGCAAAAGCCTGTTCATCTCCAAGTCTATTAGGACTGACCTTTAAAGGAGGGGAAAGAGTATGGTTTCACCCCTCCACACAGCCAACACCCAGCTACGTAGGTGGGGGAAAACACGACCGCCACCCGGCTGTCTCATCATGCCTCAAGCAGCTTCATGTAACACTGTTCTCGACACTTACTTCCTACAGAAACACTGCACTGTGAAATTCTTAGCTGTGATCTAATATTTCTGTAGAGATTCTGAAGTGATAAATGGGATGGAAGCAAGCCAACAGGTTATGGGAGGGAAGAGAAGACAGTGCCTAGAGACATTTAACAATCTCCCTCTTAACATTTACTGGGAGCAGCCCCTCTTTGGTGCTCAGGTGGCGATTTTGCTCTCTCGGTCCATCCGCGGAGGTGGAGAATGTGAGAGGGGCCGCACGAAGCAATGCGTCAAAGACCCTGCCCATCAGAGGGAGGTGGCCGGCCTCTCTACCTCCCCTGCCTCTCCTAGAGAACAGCAGGATGCTCCCAAATAGTGTGGTTGGAATGGGGGCAGAGACTCTGAGGGCGAACAAAATGGGCAACAAGTCACTCACAGCTGAAGGTACGCTCACCACCCTCCTCTCCCTTTGCTCCTGGCAGTTAACCTCAGGCTGCAGTTAGAAGGACTCGGGGATCACTCCCAGGCTTGGATTCCCGTGTCCTTGCAGCCTATTCTGCAGGTAATGATATTGGCCACGGCCTACCTTCCAGTTGGTTCTTAACATGTGTTCCTTGGCTCGGCACTCTTGGAAGATGAGCTTCCAGCGAGAATAGTCGGAGATGCTGCTCTCGGGAAGGTGCCCGTCCTGCTGGCACAGCCGGTACCACAGCACTTCGTCTTCAGCAATCACCTTCCACGTCTTGCTCACCTAAAACGGCAGAAGTGACACAAGTGTCAAATCCTGTAATTAGAGAAGGCCCTTGCCATCCAAAAATCAATCAACACCTTTATTATTGCCCTGGGTTTATGGCAGTATAAAATGTCTCATTAACAAAACACTCTGAGGTGGAAAAAAAAAAAAAAAACAACAAGCAAATGTTTCCAGTTTTATCTTTCAAAATTGCAAAACTGTTGTATTATTGTCTAATATCACATTTTAGACTACTTGAAGTATTATATAACATCAGAGAAAAACACGCAAATATACCACAGGCAAGAAATGCACGCTATGTCGTGTTGATGGACAGACAATCACGCACGGCTTGTCGGAAGAGAACCACGCTGCTGCTGCCGCCCACAGGCCCTTGCAGCCCCATCTTGCAGAGCTGGGGACCGGTGGCCTCCGCAGTAGAAGCCACAGTAAAATAAATGTCCTGAACTCAAAACTTTTGCTTGTGTGAAAATTTCAAATTTATGGTATGTGTGAAAGCTTAGATTTTAAGTGTGCACCTTAAAAAATATTTAACAGAAACTCAAGCTGTTAACCAGGACTGTAAGATCTGATATAGAGAAATTAATGTTATGTCTGGACTGAATTTCAAATCCCAGCAGTATCCAGAGGAAATGGCAGTTTTAGCTATTAGTGCTTTGTCTTCCAAGCCTAACTGAGGGGAACAATGAATTTACTTCATCCCCCGATAATGGACAAGGCAGGACAGACTGCAGAAGGTGAACTCCGCTGGCAAGGTGAGAACCTGACCTGGCAGATCACCGTGATCTTGGGTCGCCACGCACTCTGCTTGCCGCCCATCCAACTGACCTTTAATAAAGCAAGAGTCGTGACCAATGGCTTCAGTCACCAGTGCCCCTGACCACTGCCGTGAGGCCACTTCAAGACATCAAATACGCAGACGAGAAGAACGCACGTGAGCCCAAGTAAGAGAGCACACGCAGCAGGCATGTGGCAGACGCTCCCTGCACACGGATGCCTCACTTAATGACGAACTGATGGAGGGTTAACTTTTGGAATTACAGAGTAAAGAACTCCAAAAATCTGCTTCTCCATAAAAGCAACAAAAATGCTGCCAAAAATTGTCAAAAATCAACTTTTTCACAGCTCTGGAAATTAACTAAAGGCTTGCAACATTTTGAGGAGCGTTTATTCAAGAAAAAAATACTGAATCTTGGTAAGAAGCATAACTTCTGTTTTGTTTGAACTTTCGCTAATCCCGCCCTCCTCCTTCAGTGCCGCAGTAGCCTTGAAGACCAAGAGCCTTGTGACTACAGTAGCTGTCAAGTCCAGGAGCCCCACAGCCACTGGAGGGGCCACACAGGTTTCCAGTGCCCCAAAAGTGCCATCCCCAGGGGGCTGTCGCCATCTGGCCTGTCTGGCCGCTTGCTGAAAAACTCTGTTCTGAAGGCCAGTCTTCATCTGAACCACCTCAGAGTGCACTCTGCCCTGTCTCCAGGGCATTTGTCAAAAACAGTAAGGGACAACTGCTGAACACGGCAGCTGCCTAAGGCACCATGACCAACTGGGGCTAACAAGGGAAGGACCAGAACACTTAGAAGGAAAATCTGGGGAATGGGGTGCCCAGAGCGGGCTCTGAAAGGCTCCAAGACATCCCTGGGAAAGAAGAGTGCCATGAGCATGGACGGAGATGTGTGTGTGTGCCCAGGAAAGCCCCGAGAAGGCCCTGATCTCTCAGCTCTTGCAAACCCTGAGGCTCTACACAAGCAGGAGGTGCAGGATGCTTTAGCAGGCTGTAAACTCCTGGCACACTGAAGGCATGCCCCAACACACAGGGCATACCTCAGCAAAGGCCGGGAAAGGTACTGGTTCAACGTACTTGAGGAAATCTCCGTCCAAACACCAGCTAATCGCTAAGCTAACTGAGCAGAGACTTAGTCCAAAAAAGTCACTAAACAAACAGGAGCAATAACAAAAATACCATGTTAACGAACCCCGCAGAGGGGAGAGGATCTGGTTTCCTGAGTGCCACATTATTTTAAAAGGCCAGTTTTTAACACAAAATGATGAGACACACAAGAAACAGGAAGACACAACCAGTATACTGAGAAAGAAAAGCCGGCACTAGAAACTGTCCCTGGGGAAGCCCAGACGTTACAGAATCACTAAACAAAGGCTTTGTATCAGCCACTGGGTCTGTTCAAAATGCTGAAGGAGAGCAAGTCTGAAGAGTAAAGGAAGGTAAGAGCACAATGTCTTGCCCAGTAGAGAACATCGATGAAGAGGTATAAATTATTTTTAAAAAACAAATAGAAATCTTAGAGTTGAGAGGCACAATACTGGAATAAAAACTTCACTAGTGGGGTGCAAAAACAGACGTGAGCTAGCAGAAGAATCAGGAAACTTAAGGTCGATTAAGATTATTCAGTCTGGGAAAGAAAAAAATGAAGGAAAAATACACAAATAAACAAACAAACCAAAAAGGGAAGAAAATGACCAAGCCTCAGAAACCTGAGGGGGGCACCACAGGTGTGGGCCAACGTAAGTGTTAGGAGAGCTCCGGCAGGGAAGGGAAGAGACGGAGGGGTGGGAAGACTGTCTGAAGAAATCAAGATTGAAAATTGGCCACATCCGATGAAAAACATTAATCTACACATCAAAAACATTCAACAAACTCCACGAAGGATTCACACCCAGACACATCACAGTCAAGCTGTTGGAAGACAAGACAGAGCGAATCTTGAAAGCATCAGAGAAAAGAGACCCGCTGCACACGGGGATTCCGTACGTATCGGAAATCACGGGGTGGCCCATGCAAACTGCCGAAAGAGAATGACAGCCAGGACTGTCTGTCCAGCCAAACTGTCCTTAAAGAAGCAAAGAGGAACGAAGCTATTCCCAAGTAAACAAAAAACAGTTCATCGCTAGTAGACCTGACCTGCAAGAAACACTGAAGGGAACCCTTTAGGCTGAAATGAAAGGACTTCAGACAGCGACTCAGTGCACAGGAGGGACGTGACGCACGCCAGTCAAGTCACTGCCGCTCCGCAGCTGCATACAGCAGACAGTGTAAATGTGTTTTTGCTTGCAACTCTTTTCTCGTGTCTGATTACACAGACCACTGCCTGGAGCATAAAACTGTGATGACAGGCATATAACATATAAAAATATGATGTGTATGAAATGATAATACGAAGGAGAAAGAGGGAACAAAGTTATATTGGAGCAGCTTTGGTATGACCTTGAACTTATAAATTGGTATTAATCCAAAGTAAAAATGTTTACAATGTTAATTGTAATCCCCAGGGCAACCATTGAGAAAACACAGTAACTTTTTAAAATAGGGTAAAAGAAACAACAAGGGAATTAAAATGGTATGCTAGAAAAATGTCTTCATAAAAGAAGAGAGTAATACAGGAAAAGAGGGACAAAAAATACATAAGATGTACAGAAAACAAACAGCGAATGGCAGGCACAAATGCTCCCTTAGCAGTAAATTACACTGCAGGTAAAGTGACCGAGTGTTTCAATCAGAAGACAGACTGGCAAAACAAACAAACAAACAAACAAACAAACAAACAAACGTGACGTGACTTGGCCACCTCTAAGACACGCACAGTGGATTCAAACACACAGGCAGGACGGAAGTAAAGGACGACAAAAGATACACCGCACAAACAATACCCCAAAGGGAGCTGGAATTTGTACACTAATGCCACAAAAAATGAACTTCTAAGACAAAACTTATTACTAGAGACAAGCGTATTTATACAATGAGGGTCAATCCAACAGGAAGATAGGACAACGATGAACTTAACACATGCACTTAACAACAGAGCCCCAACACGTACAAATCGAAAACTGGTCAATGTGAAGGAAAACATGGACAGTTCCACCACGATACCCAAGACTGCCCCACTCCACTTCCAGTAATGGACAGAATACCTAAGCAGAAGAATGCCAACATGGAAATGTAAGACCTGGACAACCCTGCAAACCAGCTAGACTAAGAGACATCCGTAGAACACTCCCTACAACAGGGTGCAGCCTCTTCTCAAGGGCAACGGACTCTCTCCGGGGCAGACCGCGTGCGAGGACGTAAAACAAATCTCAATCCATTTAAAGGGACTGACATCATACAAAGTATGTTCTCTGACCACCACAGAGTGAAACCAGAAATCAGTGACAGAAGTACATTTCGGAAATTCACAAATGCGTGGAAATTAAACACCATACTCCTAAATAACCAATAGGTCAAAGAAATTGTGAGAGAAACTAGAAAGTACTTGGAGATGAGTGAAAACAAAAATGGAACATGCAAAGCTTATGGGACAGAGGAAACACAGTGCTTCATGGGAAATTTATAGCTGTTAAACTCCCCATACCGAAAGAGATCTGAGATCACAAAGCCTTCTCCCTGGAAAAACTAGAAGAGAAAACTAAACCCAAAGCAAGCAGAACAAAGGAAATAAAAATTATAATAGAAATAAGTGAAATCAAGAAAAACCAAGGAAATAAAATTGGTTCTTTGAAAAGATTCACAAAGTTAACAAAACTTTACCCAGCCTGACCAAAGGAAAAAACAGAAGACTCAAATTGCTAAATTCAAGAATGAAAGAGAAGCCACCACTACAACATGAAGTATTACAAAGGAATCCTATGAACAATTATACGCCAACAAATTAGAGAAACTAGGTGAAATGGTCACATTCCTAGAAAGACACAAACCACTGAAACCAACTAAAAAAACAGAAAATGTGAAACAGACCTATAACAAGTAAAGATGTTTCATTAATGATTTTAAAAATTTTTTAAATATATTTTATTGATTATGCCATTACAGTTGTCCCATTTGCCCCCTTCATTCCCCTCCACCCTGCACACCCCCTCCCACCCACACTCCCCCTCTTTAGTTCATGTCCATGTGTCGTAAGTTCTTTAGCTTCTACATTTCCCACATTACTCTTGCCCTCTCCCTGTCTATTTTCTCCCCACCTTCTATGCCAAGAAAAGTCCAGGCCTAGATGGCTTCACTGGTGAATTCCACCAAATGTTTAAAAAGGAATTAATACCAAACATTCACAAACTCTTCCAAAAAATAGAGGAGGGAACACATTCCAACTCAGTCTAGGAGGCCAGTGTTACCCTGATACCAAAGCCAGACAAAAACAGCACAAGAGAAGAAAACTACAAACCAACATCCCTTATGAATATACATAAAAATCTTCAACAAAACACTAGTAACCTGAAGCCAGCAACACATGAAATATATGCCATGACCAAATACAATCTATCCCAGCACGCAAGGTCGGTTTAGAATACAAAAATCGATGCAATATATCATATTACGAGAATAAAGGACATAAACCACATGAAGTTCTCATAAATTTTGTTAAAAACTATAAAAATTTTAAAAACAGTCAGGGAGTCCTTTATATTCAAAATGATTCTACACAGCACAAAAAAACTCACGGCACGGCAGAGCTCCTTTACATAACAGCTTCCCCAGGGGGACGTAAAGTGACGGGGATATCGCATATACGTGTGTGTTTGTCGCCATTTCCAGAAACACGTCGCTCTGACGGCCTCCGTCGTTCGAGAAGCAGCAGGACGTCACAGAACGCCAGCTACACTTGTGGGGACAAACCCAGCCTCCGGCACCAGGTCTTTCACTGACCAGCTGTGTTACGGAGAGAAAGTCACTGCACTTCTCTGCACCCCTTTCCTCCTCTGAAACGGTGTGGGGTGGGGGCGTCAGATTCTAAAATGTTCCTTACAAAACTAAATTCTATGACGTTGGGGTCTTTGTTTCCTCTTTAAAATGTGAATAACCAGCCCTGGCTGGTGTGGCTCAGTGGATTGAATGTGGGCCCTCAAACCCACACTCAAATCCAAAGGTTGCTGGTTCGATTCCCACTCAGGGCACATTCCTGGGTTGTGGGCCAGGTCAGGTCCCCCGTAGGGGGCACGTGAGAGGCAACCACACAGTGATATTTCTCTCCCTCTCTTTCTCCCTCCCTCCCCTTCTCTCTAAAAATAAATATTTTTTCAGAAAGTGTGAATAATCATACCCTCCACCAACAGAACTGTTGTGTAGCTCAAAGAGCTCACACAGAAGTACTCTGCAAATGCAATTCTGCGTATGCCGCACACCACGGCAGGCCACTGCTGAAAGCACTGCAGGACCCAACACCCCACTATGAAATGACACATTTCCAAACCGGACTTTAAAGAAGGGAGCCATGAGCGTCCCTGTATTTTAATAAAGAACTTTTATTACATCTGTAATGGGTTTCTACTTGCTCCATGGCATGAGAAGCTAAGATTTACAAAGTAAAAATTAACCAGAATCCAAGAACTCAGCTTGTTTCAATCTCGAAATTGCTGATTTTCCATCATAAGCAAACTATACTGAAAATAATCATTATCGCAATACTTTACTCAACCAAAAGTAGGTCAGAGCAGTAAGGACCAGCAGAACACGGACGGTCCACTGAGGTTCCAGCTCCCTTGGCTGCGCTGTTGCTGTGCGTGAGCACTCCGACTCTAGGGGGAGTGCCACGCCACCCAAGTCACTGTCTCCGTAGGCCTGGACACTCCACGGGGAATTCACAGCACCAGGAGTTGGACCAGGTAGCATAAAGAAGTGCAAGGCTTCTGTCACTTCTCTGAACCAGTGTCACACTGGCTCAAGTCTTCGGTGGTTTAGAAACTGAAAATGTAAGCGGGGCCTCAGAGATCACCTAGGCCCATCTCCCCTCCGCAGGAGGCTCCTCTCAGCGTCCCTGGCTGTCCCTGGCCGTCCTGGGCCAGTGCGGGCTTCATGGGAAGCAGTGATCTCCCAAAGCAGCCTGGTTCGCTGCAGCTCTGTGACAAAGTACTTCCTTCCACCGGTTAGAAAACAGATTCCATTCCAACCACGGCCCTGATTTTTGCCCTTCTGAAAAAATAAATCTACTTCCTCTTCCACCTGACAGCTCCTCGAATGGCTGAAGAAGGCCATCCCATTGCCCCGCAGCCATTTCTTCGCGGGTCTAAATACTGCCCGCTTCCTTTGACTACCTGTCAGGGGACTAGTTCCCACCCCCACCACCTCTGAATTACCCCCGTGACTCTGCATCGACACTGTCCCTCTTCATGTGGTACTCAGGACTAAACAACACCCCACGTGGGGACTGTCGAGTGCCACGAATGAAGGGATTTTTCCAGACACTAATGTGCTACTTCACTTCACGGCTACTGAACTACTGGTCCACCAGAGCTTCTGGACTCTGTTTTATTAGATATTCAAGGCAAACAAAAAGGTATAAAGAATACTACAAACACCCATGGACTCACCACCCCACTTCAGAAATAAAATACTACAATATTGAGGTTAAGACCCTATGCATCTCTGTCCTCATGTCTGTTCCCCCAATGGTAATCTCAATTTGGTGTTTATCACGCTTCGGAGTCGTTTAAAACAAATTGTAATTAAGTACACAAGTCCCTGTCTCTTACCTCTACAATATTTTAAAAACTAAATTCTTAATAAACTTTCTATCCATTTTAAAGTCCAGCTCATCACACACATACTCTCACCCTGCACTCCATGTCATCTTTGCACATCAGTTCTGCCATCCTTTGCATGAGCTACTTCTCCCATACACAGATCACCTGCAAAATACAGTCTGCGAGCCTTCACGTCTTTATTATTTAAAAAAAAAGTTAACCAGGACAGGGCTGAGGACAGAGCCCGTGGCAAACCACTCTAGCGCTCCCCCTGCTGACGTGGATCCATTACGCAGCCCACCGTGGCAGGGCCACAACATCAGTCACAAATCCACAGAACCACACTGTCACCCCACACTTGTCCATCTTCGCCATAACGGCATCGGGGAAACGGGCCCTCGTCCCAGCCCAAGTGGTCAGCAATCGAGGACAGGGTGATGATTCAATAATGCTGGAGGTTCCAGTTTTCACTAGACACAACACTGTGGTTTGATTTTTGGCATGTCTGGTCCACAGCCAAGCCTGTCCATGACATTGGGTGGTGTCTATCCATCTGTCTGTGCCAGAGGGCGTCTCAGCACTCGGCAGTCACGAAGCGCAGACAGAGACGAGACCAGAGACCAATGTCAGCTGTGACTGAGCCGGGCCACAGCTCGAACAGTTCCAGAGCAGAGTACTCCTCCGACAGTCCCTTGGAACACAGGCTTACAGAAGTGTAAGACGGGGGCCAACATTCACAGGTTCTCAAAGGTAGAGAGTGCTAACTAAACACAGGACAATTGACTCGGATCCCTGGAATATAGAAGGCGTTTTTGTAAAAATTATAAGATACAAAATCCAGTAAAATGTATGAGAGGTCGGTATTGGATGAAAGACCCACCAAGATGCTAGGAGGTCACATAAATGTAAGTCCTGATTCCACTGCAGGGACCCACGCTTCTCCAGGCACGCTCGGCAAAACAGGTCCTCGGGGTGCTGGTATGTTACTTCAATAGCCTGACACACGTTACAGGTCTCTAAGAAGGACACAGAAAAAGCTTCATTCCTCGGACGTACTTGGTTCCTGAACACTTCTTACAAGGACTGTCTCAAAGCCTAGTGCTCTGTGGAAGACACGTTAGAAAATACTGAAATGGGTCACTGGTCCATCAATTAAGACACGTGTTGTGTGCTAACTACATGCTGAGCGCTAAGACTGGCAATTCTCACCCACTTTCCACCTCAATCTGCCAAACTTATACGTTTTCACATGAGTGACTTCCCGTGGGCTAGAGGGAAATGTTTGCTCTCTGCCTTTCCGGTCCGGTTGAATCATAAGAGTGGCCCCAAGTAGGGGACAGTCTTCGTGATTTTTAGTCCAAACACCAGCTAGAGGCTGCATTCTGTCAGATGGAACCACTGAATCATCAGCATTTTAGGAGAATCCCAATCAGTGCTCAGTGATCACAAACTAGAAGATCCCAGTAAGTTAGACATTCTGGATAAGTCCTCACTGGGAACCCAACTGTACAAAATTTCAGCCACTTTAAAATGGAGAAACTTCAGAGATTTTCAAGAAGTCTTAAATATATCAGACCTTAAAAACTTTGGAAGCTGAAAACAGATTTGTATTATCAGCTTCAAAGAAAATGCCAGGTCGTTTTAAATGGCACCATCTGAAATGTGTACAACAGGAGTATGGGATGGAAAACTAAGAACAAAACGTTGACGTTTCGGTGCACCATCCCACCACTACCCACTGAATCACGGGGCTTATGCAGTAGAAAATGATATTCAGGATAAGGTTTAAATCCTGGATAACAAACAATAAATCTCTTTGAGGGATTTATAAAAGCTAGAGGTGAGAATTACTTCCAAAAAGAGATCAGGACTATACCTACAATTAAGTATTAAATGAAAAAATGTGCCAACAATTTCTTTAGCAAACTATAAAAGGAGGGTGCCTTTTTATTTTCTTCTCTTAGAGAACAAAAATTATGGGCATTCAGAATTTCTTTTAATCCTGGAGGGAAAAAAATCAAAAAGAAAAGACCTAGTTAAACTTTCACGAGTTAACTGTAAAGAGTCTCACCCAAATGAAATCTAATTGTTTGGATTTCTTAAGTTATATTAAATCTAACAAGTTTACAAGCCTCGATTTTCCAAAGGCCTAATGGTCTTTTTTTAATTCACCAGGACTGGAATGGCTCTGCCCAGTAAAAGCCCCACTGAGTGGGCCTCAGCTGCAAGAGTCTGCTAATAAAAGTGTCTCCAGCATTTTGCTTTATAGCACCACTGTGAATTGCAGCATTACAAAAAGAAAAGAAAAAGAAAAAAAAAACACCCTTGGCTCAAAAATTACCTTTATTAACTCCCCTGGATTAGGGTTACCAGTGAGGCCCACAGCAGGGGAAAGCGTCACTGGTCTGGTCACACTTTCATACATCAAGTCCGCTCAAGGAGGAACAGACTCATTATCTCGCTTCCTTTCTTCCAGATCACTCTGAAACCCACTCACTCTTGCCCTCACCATGCCACTGATTCTTGCTGAGGTCACCAGCGACCTCCAAGGGGCCAAATTCCATGGTCATCTCTCAGTCCTCCTCAGTTGACTCAAGGCAGTGCACCCTGCTTTGATCACTTTCTCCTGCTGGAAAACTCCCACCGCC
This sequence comes from Carollia perspicillata, assembly GCA_004027735.1. Lineage (NCBI taxonomy): Eukaryota > Metazoa > Chordata > Mammalia > Chiroptera > Phyllostomidae > Carollia > Carollia perspicillata. Next base: position 14,668 of record PVKM010014166.1, read on the forward strand.
CTGGCTGGCGTAGCTCAGTGGATTGAGTGCGGGCCTGCGAACCAAAGGATCTCGGTTCAATTCCCAGTCAGGGCACATGCCTGGGTTGCAGGCCAGTTCCCAGTGGGGGACACACGAGAGGCAACCATACATTGATATTTCTCTCCCTCTCTCCTTCCTTTCCTCTCTAAAGATAAATAAATAAAATCTTCAAAAAAAAACCCTCCCACCCTCTTTCCAGGGTGCTAGGTACCATGTTTTGTCATGTATAATGCGCACCCACGTTTTTGGGTGCATTACACACAGGATTATTATTCCCACTACTATACCATGGTACAGATTCATTATGCCCATGTATAATGCACATCCTTATTTTTCCCTCAAAATTTTGGGCAAAAAAGCGCACATTATACACAACAAATTACAGTACTCTGGGTTTTCTCCCCAGCTCACAGGTAACGGCTTCTCGGTCTTCTCATCTCCTTGGCCTCTGATCGCTGCAGTGTGCCAGGCTCAACCCCTGAACCCCTTCCTCTATCCGCCCTTACTTCCCTGACAATCTCACGTGGTTTGCTGGCTTCCAATACCATCAGTGTGCTGACAGCCTCTAAATTTGGATCTTCAGTGCAGAGCTGAACCCAGCATTCACCTCCAGCCTCACATCCAACTACTACTTTCCCCTCAACTCGCATACCCACTGTCTCCCCTTGTTGGAAAGGGCCACCTCGTCCACCCAGGTGCTCAGGCCAAATACCTCAGAGTTCCTGCTGACCCCTCCTCCTCTCTCCACACCAGCCCAGTAGCAATCCCGACTCTGCCTACTTCTGCTGGTGCAGTCCTGGTCCCTACCGCCATATTCTCTCACCTGGAGCATTTCAGTGACCTTGTAACTGGTCTCCTTGCTGCTGTCCTTGTCCTACTACATCACAGCCAAAATGATCCCTTTTCATGCAAGTCAGACCTTGTCACTCCTCTGCTCAGAACACTTCGATGACTTCCCATCTCATTCAGAGTAAAAGTCCAAGCTCTGTTCATGGATTAGGTGCCTTTCGTGTTCTGACCATGTCTCCTTCTCTTACACCCATCTGACCCTCTATTCCCATGTTAGTTTCGTACTGGTGCTCTAGCAAATTACCACAGACTTAGTGGTTAAAACAATGGGCGTTTATTCTCCTACAGTCTGGAAGCCAGAATTCTTTTTTTTTTTAACTTAAAGAAAATTTATTTTTTTTAAATTTTAATTGTTATTCAAGTACAGTTTTCTGTCGTTTACTCCCATCCCAGGCCACCCCCCCAGTGCTCCCCACCTCCCTCCCATTTCCACCCCCCTTAGTTTTTGTCCATGTGTCCTTTATACTTGTTCCTATAATCCCCTCCCTTTTTCCCTGAAATTCCCTCCCTAGAGGCCAGAATTCTAAATCAAGGTGTGCTGGCCACAGGGTTATACTCCTTCAGGAGGCTTTCATCTGCTTCCTTAGCATTTCCAGCTCCCAGCGGCTGCCTACAACCCTTGGCTTGTGGCCCCTTCCTCCATCCTCCAAGCCAGCAGCACAGCCTCTTCTCTCCTCTCGACTCCCTGCCATTCTCTTCAAAGGAGCACTGTAGTTACATTGAACCCACTTGGATAATCACCCCATCGCAGGATCCTTAACTTACATCGGCAAAGGTCCTTTTACCATAAAAGGAACACATTCACAGGCTCTGAGGTGAACATCTTTTGGGGAACATGATTCAGCCTAGCACAACCTAAGCTCTGTCATCTGCCTGCTGCCCCCAAACCCAGCAGCAGATGCGCTCAGCACAAGGCCTGTGCACTCGCTACTCACCTCTGCGGAGACCTGCACAGCGTTCCTGCTCCCTCCTTCAGGTCTTTGCTCAAAGGCCACCTTGTTTGTGAAGGTTTCCCAGGCCACTTAAAAGTGGCCCCCAGCATCACCTCTGCTGTCTACTTGTTCTCCACTGCACCCATCACCACGAAATGTAAGCTTTCCGAAGGACGGAGGTTTCTTTTTCATGTTTTGTTCACTGGGGTACTCACTGTGTGGAACAGTACATGGCACACAGTAGGCCCTCTGTAAATAACTGAATGAGAAGAATAAGTCGATTTTTTTTAATTCAGCACTTTAATAAACTGGATTGCTTGTATTTTCAAAGGTCAGCTTCTGCATGTGCTGCCCTCAGGAGGCTCTGACTTTCTTATTCAAATACAATCTCTTATGTTGTGCTCTTTTTGTTCACTGAAACTTTTTAATACGGAAAACTCCAAAAACGCAAAAGTAAAGTGAACAACATAAAGAACTCCCAAGTCCCCGCCACTCGCCTGAAACCAACATCAATACTGGCTTGCCACTCTTGTTTCACCCAGCCCCCACTTTTCTTTCTAGAGCTCTCTGCTTCTCCACACCCCTGTTTAAAGGGGGCAGCCACCGCAACCCGGCGGACTAAGAGGAAACGCCTCAGGATGCTTGGGTCCCAGGCCTGCACACAACTCCTTGAGAGAGAGAGGTCCAGCAGAAGGTGAAAGTTAAGAACTAAGGGGCCCCTACCAGCAACAACGGTTCTTCAGAATCATTTCTGCTATGAAAATCAATTTAGCTGCACTTGGCTATGGATTCCCGCTTTTAAAGACTTCATTAAGATCTTTAACCATAAACCCTCAGCTTTTAGTTTCTCCTATTCGGACATCTGGGAAGATCATAAGATCACATTTTTCGTGAAACCTGAAATATCATTACCCAATACATGGGCTTTAGTTCCAGAATTACTTATTTAGACGACTTCCTGCTCACCAGTTTGATCATAAATCCTAGGTTTGTAACCTCTGTGCCTTGCCTCTTTTTCTCTATTGCTCTCTTTATGCACAATTTTCTACCTTTTGTTTGAAAAACACAACATCGTTACCTACATAGCTTAACTTCTAAAATGACATGTTAGGAAATACACATAACTAAACTGTGTGTTAAAAATGAGACTTTTAAAGAGACTCATAGATAAGGGGAGCAGATTAATGGCTGTCGTGGTCAGAAACAGGGGACGAGGAAGGAGGTGACCGTGGCTATAAAAAGGCAGCCCAAGAGAGCCTTGCTGGTGAACGCTCCGTACCTTCACTGGGGGCACACGAATCCACACCTGCGATAACACTGCGGAGGACCAAACACACATACAAACGAGTGCGTGGAAAACTGGTGAGACGTGCGCAGGCTCCATGGACCACACCAACGCCAGCTTCCTGGTGTTCGTATTGCTCCTCCAAAGGAGGAAGCCGAGGGAGGTGCATACAGGGACCTCTCAGTATTGTTTTGCAACTTCCTGTGAATTTATAACTATTTTAAGTGTTTTAAAAATGAATGTTGAGCCCTGGCTGGTGTGGCTCAGTGGACTGAGTGCCAGCCTGCAAACCAAAGGGTTGCTGGTTTGATTCCCAGTCAGGGCACATGCCTAGGTTGCGGGCCGAGTCCCCAGTAGGGGGAGTGCAAGAGGCAACTGCACACTGATGCTTCTCTTCCTTTCTTTCTCCCTCCCTTCCCCTCTCTCTAGAAATAAATAAATAAAATCTTTAAAAAAGTAAATGAATGTTGGTAAATACCTAAAAACCTTTACTCCTGAGAATTATTCATGCCGTAAACAACAGCACACTTACCTTTCCCATAAAAACTAAACAATTTCGTAGTTTTGAAATCAACAATTTTGTCATTATTATTTATTTAAAAATATTATCCTTTAAAGTGCTAGGAATCCTGTGGGCACACATGATAAAATGAACACGACATTGTAAGTAGCAAGATGATAGAGCTGTTCAATGAACTGCCCAATGAGTAACTTTGCTTACCAAAAGACACACTGTTTCCAAGATATCTCAGTATGGTACACTCCCACAGAGATCCTAAGTCCCTCGAGGGACAACTATTGATAGCACGGAGCTAGAGAGGTCAGCATCAAAAGCATGCAGGGGTCACCAACAAGGTGGGACTTTAGATGGGGGGGGTGCAGAAAGGCAACCAAGTCGGAGCAAACCCAGTTCTCTAGCATCGTCTGTGGCATAATCCAATCTCCAAAGTCCTCCCCGATCAGGGCTCCTTACTGGGAGTCAGTTACCAATTTGGCCTGAAGATCTAAGCAAACGGCTTTTTTCTAAGGGTACACATACAGTCCGTGGTGCCAATTCCACAAACCTGGCCCGACTTCACTAAAATCCCAAGGTGGCAGCATTAAAAGGGAAAGAGAGCGAGCGAGGCGGAGAGTGAGCCCCTCTAAAATACAGTCATAAAGCAGCAGGATGGTCCATTCGACAGAGGGACTTCCTTCCTGTTTCAAAAATAAAAACACCACAAGAAACAAATGAAAATGCTACTTATTTCTATTAGGTTGTGGTTTTATTTTAACATTTGAAAAAAAACCAAAGCCAGTTCTACCAATTACTGGCCATCCATGGTCATCGTCATGTAACAGCTCTATGAGAAAAATCACAACATAAAAAATCACCTTAGGGATTCTGTGTAAAATATTTTCTTATACATGTACTCTAAAAATGAGGTTTAAAAAAAAACCAAACCCAAATCCAACTGGCCAAAGAGGGAAGAATTCGGGTGGACAATTGGACCACTGTGTCGCAAATTAAACCGTTCACACCTGCAGAGTAATCTCAGCAGCACAGCCAATCCCCCCTGAAATGCAGCCCCATTGTACCCAAAGGAGGATCTCTTCTTCCACGAGATCCTATCTGTCGCTGATAAACTCTCTGGATGAGAAAACCAGCAGCAGATGTGAAAACCACATGGCCCTCTACAAAGCGCGAGAGCAAAAAGCAATGTTAAAAGAAAAGATTCCTTAACCAGCAGCTCCCTATCAAGAGTGGAGATTTTATCGCCTAATGCTGACTGGGTGGAAAGCAGCGCGCTATCAGCCCCCGTTCCAAGACTCGGGCTCCCAGTATCAGGCTGACATCCAGAAGTCGGACCCACTCAGCTACACCCTTGTTTTCAACTCTTGGGAACAGGGCCAATGTGTAAAGTTAGAATATAACAAATACAATTTGCAGGGGGAAAGAAGAAGACAATGCAGGTACTCTTACTCAATGTAATCGATAGGCTCTAAGCATGGTTTACACTCCAGTACATTTTTATTTAGTGAATTTTAGCCTTTGCATAATTTCTTCCATAATTTCCCAAAGATTTCCACACTCTGCATCAAAAAAAAAAAAAAAGACTTGCCAGCATCCCCACTGAAGTGATACTGTGGCAATCAAGAATACTGAAAATGTTTTCAAATTCTTATTTAAGTAGAAAAATAAAGGTTGGGGCAAAAACATGTTTACAGTTGGGAATACACAAAATTCAGAGGGTTTTTTGTATTATTATTTATTAAATGCTGTGTTATTTTCCATGCCAAGAACTGTAAGCCTGCTCTTGCCCCATCCTGTAATTTTGATTAAGCAAAACACTTCATAAAGAAATAGCATAAAAGCGAAACTCTCTCGACTGTCCTGCTTCACGTGTGAGTCCATCGACCTGCCACAGCAATAGCGAGCTCTAGGCTCTCGGTGCAGCTCCAGTCTTCACCACTCTCGACCCGCCTTAGCACTTCTAGCTTCACATTCCTGGGGGCACTCTGGAATTTAGTGTATAATTCTCCTGCCACTCAGTTTCACCAAACCCTTTCTTTAGAAGCTACAGACACTTGTGTAAAATACGTTCCATAATCCAGAGGTGGGAAATGGCAGCCACCAAGCAAATTCATTCTTTGGCTTTTATGGACAATGGATATTCCAGTGTCTTCTGGGGAACACAGCTGTCCATGAAAAGCCAATGGTCAGCAATCATATACACATTTAACTTGTGAAAAATTATACGCTCGTCCCCAAAAAGAAGAGAACAAGAGACTAATTTTAATAGCCTGAATCCTTGCCTCTCAAAACACACCACAGCCACACTGGCATCACCAGGTTAGAAATACAGATTACCGGGCCCCACCCTGGACCTCCTGAGTACGAATTTGCATTTTATCAAGATCCCCTGTGACTCACGTGCACAATGAAGTTTGGCCCAGACGCTACCTCCCACCGCTCCACCCCGGGAACGTCAGCCCCAGAGTAAGCACGAGACGGGCGGCACTGGCCTGCAATTCCCTGGTGGGTCTCAGGTCTCACGTGCCTCGCACCTCGCTGAGTGGGATTCTGGTGTTTTAAGGGTAATTTGGACTATACGCCTAAAACATGACTTCACTGTTTTGTCCCCAGGTCGACCCTGGGCTCCCAACCTGACAGGCCAGCTTGAGTAAACCGAGGGCTCGCACCTTTGCGTTCAACACAGGGAGGAACGGTAACGGCCCAGGCTGGTTCAATACGGACCCAGCACAGAGTGGTCAGCCTTGAGCAGGCAGCCCCAGGCCAGCCACGACTCCAACTGCGGGGAGAACAGAGCTCCTGTGCAGACGGTCACAGACAGGTGACCACCAAGTGACGATGTGGAACATAACTCTTCATTCAAGGCTGCACTCCTTCAAGGACCGTTGCTACCCAACTCATTAATTCTTTAGAGCTGGTCATTCTGTAAGTAAATTTCTGTTACAGGGGAGCTCCCTATACTTTAATTACATACGTAGGTAAATCTGGCACATCGGTCAATGGCAGCTTACCTGCGCACACCTCCCCAGGTCTCTCCTGTCCAGGTACCGAAATATGTTGATTGCCAATTCATACGGCAGTTGTACATCAAAGAAGGGCACGTCGTCCATCTCATTCTGAGGATAGAAAGGGAAAGGGAATAAGCTCGAAATTCTGGGTTTGAAAATGCTCTTATTTCCAGGCCTTTTAAATGACCAGAGACACCCTTCGGTGGCGCCAAGAGAGCTGATGGCGTATCCCAGGAGGAGCCAACCTTCCTCACTGTTCGGCAGAACACACAGAGCTCCCTCAGAACTGGACAACCGCTCTCTCTCGGTCTCGGTTCTCGACCGCCCCCCAAGTCCACCCCCACATTGCGTATGAAATCCATAAGACTGTTTCCCACCCTGCTTCACAAAGGAGAAATGGGGCCATCTTACAAGCCAGGGTGTGCCAGGTATCTGTGAGGAGGTTTGTGGGGGCCTCCTGGCCTCTAAGAAAAGGTGAGCAGCAGGCAGCCAAGAGAGTGAGCCTTGAAATTGGGGAGGCCATCAGCTCCCTCAGGACAGCTGCTGCCACCACACCAAATTGGAGGGGGTGAGTACCCCACAGCCACAGGAGAAATGCTGACCCGGGTCACTCGAGTGTTTTCATCAGGAAAAGGGGAGTGGGGCCATGAACATGAGCAAAAAGCAAATAAATGAAATGCTGCTCTTGAGTGAGGTGAACAGCATCCCGCCGCGGCTGCTGGAGAGGCACAGGGCTTCCTAATGCACTCGGGGGCGCACACTGGTTAACCCGAGTGAGCCAGTGCAAACAAAGCAGTTCTTCTTCGGTGTCATTTATTAATGCAGAGAAATCAGAGCTCGTCTGCCTCTGGATAAGCAATTAGGGATGAGGTAACAGGCTTCATTTGAGAGATAAGGCTGTCACGACGATCCTGGTAGCACAAAGAAATATGAGTGTGAAACAGAAAAAAGCCCCAAGCGTGCACACGTACCCCTCCACCTGCTCCCACATCCACCTGCCACCGCGCGCTCTGGGGTTTGCATCTGCAGAGCTCTGCCAAGCAGCGCTCTCTGTCCCAACAGAAACTGCTTAATAAAATTCGTCTCTAATAAGCTTTGACTGACATCAGTGACTCACTGGTTGCAAACAAATTACTAATTCATCACTCAAACACAACACTCATTTATGGAAAGGGTGAAGTCTCAAAACTGAAAATAGTCTCAGCATTTTTAAGGGAGTGTGAGCACCACTTTAAACCCTACCAAGATTCAAGGTAAAGATTTTTTCTGGAATCATGGTTTCCATTCATCTAGGAGTCTCGGGGCTAAAAGATAATCCAGGGCACAAGAAGGAAATGTATTCAACTACAACAACAGTGCAAGTTAAGTGTAAGGGCCAAAAAGGATCTCTAGGGGGGGAAGAGTAAGAGATGACAGTTCATCGTGGGCAAAGAAGGAACAGAATGTTAAATCCAGAGAGAAATGTTGGCTACAGGGAAAAATCTGCAAGTGTAACTGGAAGACAAAGGGGTCCTTGCCTAAAACAACAGTGGGAAGTCATCGGTCTAACGTTGGGCTCCGTCCCCTCCCACAACTAACTGGCTTCACTCATCAAGGAAATGCGGCATCACTCTCTCTAGCCCAGATGCACTTGAGACCCCTCAACACAACCCTGGAGGCCATCAGAGGCAGTGGCAGGGGAGTCCCAACAAGGCAAGACTATCACCTGCAAGCCTGTGCTTTCTCTTTTGGATTATTTGACCACAGTGAGATGGAGAAGCCTACCTCACCTATTCACAGAAGCAGCAAGAGAAAAGTGTTCCTTATCCTCATACAAGCGGAATAAAGGCAAAGGAAAGCCTGGGCTTGTGCAAACTGAACTTGGCTTTTCACTGTTAAGAAACGTGCCAAGCACTGTTCTCTTCAGCCTGGCCCCCGGGCTCACTCACTATAAACTGGAGTCTGGACTTGACACAGCTGCGAAGGAGCATGAGAATATCCAGGAGAGAATAACTACCTGTGGTCAGCTATTCTGGTGCGGGAACGTCGCAGTGCCGGGGCAGCAGCCTTCCCTCTTTTGCCTATCCAGGGGACTGATTCTCTCATCTCATCCTGGAAAACAGGGCCTCTGCCTCAGCAGACCCCAGCCCTGCCACTGTCCCCTGTGATCCCAGCCACCGAGATCTCGGGGTGCAGCCCGGCATGGGAGTTTGCAGCTGAGATTCACACTGAGGATCCTGGCTCTCCCACGTGACCAGCCTCGACGCCAGGCTAACTGCATCATCCGAGCCTCAGTTTCCTCAACTGCAAAACAGACATAACGCCCCTACGAACAGGCACGTTACCAAAAAGGAAATGCGACACAACAGGGAAGAGCTGGCAGAGGTGCCGGGGCTAAGCCTGCGATCACAGAGGGCTCACGTTGCCATTTTCTCTCCGTCGGTGACACTCCAGCTCCTTTCCCTTCAACACGTGTTTGCTGACTAGGCTCCCCTTCCATGCGACTCCCACGCTGCCTTGCTGTCTACCCAGAACCATCTCCCCTGGTCCTGCTACAAGCAGCTAATCGTTGGTGACAGTGGGAAAGGGGTGGCACGGCAGAGGCTAGGTCACTCAGGGGTCTGAATGCTGAGTCTACCACACAACGACAGGTCTTTCCCGAGAGGCTTTTTAGAAAGAACTGCCAATTTTTAGCCCTGGCTGCTGTGGCTCAGTGGACTGAGTGCCGGCGTACGAACCAAAGGGTCACCAGTTTGATTCCCAGTGTAGGGCACCTGCCTGGGTTGCGGGGCTAGTCCCACAGTAAGGGGCATGTAGGAGGCAACTGCACATTGATGTTTCTCTCCCTCTTCCTCCCTCCCTTCCCCTCTCTAAAAATAATTTTTAAAAAACTTTAAAAATAAGTAAGTAAAAAGAATCATCTACTTTAAAGGCTATACCACAGTAATAACTAAAGAAGGATTTACTCTCATGCACAGTAGCTGAAAGGGGTGCAGCCACCAGGGTGCCCGTGACCGTCAGGGGGTTATGGCTCCCGCACCCACAGAAGGTGACAGACGCCACACCACTCTGTTAATGCACCAGCGGTGGTGGCTCTTGATCATTTATTAGTTCTGAAGGGCGACAACTGCCTCAAAGCTTTGATTAAAATAATGTAAACACCAACATTACAAAATCAAACTTCAAAAAGAAAAACTCACTGGGCTCTTCGAATCATAAATGACGGTCAGTCTCCGAAAAGATCAAGACCCAGGTATTTATGTAAACAACCTTCCCTGCAGCCACCACTGGTCGGGCAACTGCAGGCAAGAAGGGAACCGATACACTGAAGGAGGGTCTACGTTTTAAGAAGCGGGCACACCCGCAAGGTCAGGAGACCGAGTGCGGGAGTTCCATGTTGCGCACTTCCCATCTTTTTGGCCAGATGGTCCACCTGGGGCTCTCGCAGTGGCACTGCGGCAGGTCACCAGCATCGCCCCTCTGGCCCCACGCCACTCCTTCCACAGGTGCCCGGAAGGCTGCCTGCTGTGGGCTCCCGGCCGAGTCCCTCCTGAGGCACAGCCCTGGGCCCAACGGGCGGCCGTCCGAGGTTCTGCCCCCTCCTGGAGGGCAGTCTACACCCAACACCTCATTGGTGCCTAGACGCCACGCCTGGCCCCCTCACCTCAACTCGGGGCCTCTCAGAAAGGCCAAGCCACTAAGCCACCTGCACGGAAACCTACATCTTGGAGCCTGTTTCATGAAAAATCCGACTTTCGTTCCCTCGAAGCAACAGACACGATCCATAATAGTAACAGTGCGCAACAGGTTCCCAAGGGGTCTTGTGCGCAACTCCGGAAACATCAGTAACACGCTTCCCTCTCCTGCACGCATGGAGGCGCCATGCAGTACAGGTAAAGCAGCCACATTGCTACACCGAAAAGGCCCCAACGAAACCCCGGGGTAGCTTCAAGGTCAGGTCACTCATTCACAAACTTCGCGTTGTTGTTATTGGTAATGCATCACTGCGGAAATACCTCACTAAAAATTAGTTATGAGCACGTTTGACCTTGCGGTTGAAAGTGCAACTCTTTTATAGGCACGCGTGACTTGACGGAGTTCAGAGCCACGTCCTAGACAGAAGCGCTGGCCCTGTTACCGCGCCTGCCCTGGCAGCAGCAGCACAGCGTCTGAAGCGCTGGCCCTGGCACTTCGCACGGGTCACGGATGTGAGTGAGAAACACCACTTCCCACCAGTGTGTGGAGAGGCGCCTCGTCATCTAAAAGGTGTGCCAGACCCCCACCCAGGCTACCGGGAAGCACAGCCGTCCGAGAAGGCGTGGGCCGCCCTGACCGAGGCCCTGTCTGTACCGACTAGAGAGCACAGAAATCGACAAGATGACGTTTCAGGAGAAAAGATAATCCACAAGAAAGAGATTAAAGACACCGGAAATATGACTACAGGAAAACTAGGTCGCACTATAAAAATGCCAATGTGACTAAAATGTTTAGAGAAAATAATTTCACGTTAATAGCCCAAGCAAAGTCAGAATAGCCAAATGTACAATACAGAAGACCAATAAACTCAAAATACTAACATTTTTAAAATTTAAGGAAATGCATCTTTTTAGTAATACATTGTACGAGGCGACTTTCAATTCCTTAATAACTCAGGTATGTATTCTCTCTCTCTACTCGTGACTCTTGTCCTGCAATATGCAACAGATTGACCTGTGGAGTTAAAAAAATGCCCAGGGTCTCTCAGACCTCTGCCCCAAATTTCCAAGGGTGGGCTCAAGCATCTCTTCCTCAGGGACCCTCACACACACTAACACTTGAGAATCACAACCCTAAATTATAAACAGATATAAAAATCAATACTTTCTCAACCAAGTCAAAAAAAAAACACACAAAGAAAGAAAGAAAAGAAAACCCACAAAGGGGTCAAGTTACTTTGTTAATTCAAAGTCAGTGAATACTAGATTTTCCCAAAGTCTACTGGACTTACTCCAAAAATGCTAAGAGAAATTGCAAATAGATCCCTCCCTAGGGAGGCTGATTTGTACTCCTATGTGCTAATGTAAGACTAATTCTGTAAATGGATTGGTTTTGTGCCTTACTGTTAGAAATTTAATCTGTCTTCTCTTGTTTAGTGGAAGAAGGGATAACTACTAAGAGCCAAACCAGTAAAAAGTGAAGAAACTAACTTCGGTTTGGTTCCCCATGTGTATCTCCAGGGCGAACAGAACACTCGAGATCTCTCTAGGTGGCGTTTAAGAGACTGAGAAAAGCACCTCACGTTCAAACAACAGATATTTAATAACACTTCTGCTAGGTCTGTGACTGAAAGGAGACTGTTTTCTACAGGAATTCAGTTCAACTTCCCAGACGCTGCGAAAGCTGCATCGGGAAGAGCCACGGGCTCTCAGTCAGGGTGGATGAGTTCCAGCTTCGCCACGTCTTCTGTCACAGAGAAGTTGGTTGGGGGCAAAGGGCAAGGGGCGCCTGAAACACTGTCAACCTAAATAGGCATTCGTTTATTTGTACAATCCCAAATTTGCCCCAAAATTCATGTTGCTTTTTTTTCAACAGAAAGCAGGAGCAATGACATTACAAGAGATTCTTCTTTCTATACTTCTGAATTCTTCTAAATCTTTTTACAATGAGCATGTGATCGTTTCACTGACAAAGAGAAGTGATACATGTTTCTTTTTTTTAGATAAGTTGTTTTATGTTCAAAACACTATCTGAATTCAGGGTCATGCCACTGTGGGGGAGGGGAGGGAAAGTACTGTTAATAAGTGTATAAGAAATGAGGTCTACACTCAAAGAGCTAAAATCTTTTATAAAGATAAGTCATGCCCTGGCTGGTGTGGCTCAGTGGATTGAGTGCCGGCCTGTGAACCAAAAGGTCACCTATTTGATTCCCAGCCAGGGCGCATGCCTGGGTTGCAGGCATTTGGGGGCATGCAAGAAGCAACCACACATTGATGTTTCTCTCCCTCCCTTTCTCCCTTCCATTCTCTAAAAATAAATAAATAAAATATTAAAAAAAAAAGATAAGTCCTCATCATGTAAAATAGAATAAAAACAGGAAATACAAAAGGCAATATAAATGGACCCCTCAAGTACTCCAAAGTTCATTAGTAAGTCAGTTATTTACAACTTAGGAATCATTTTTCCAGAGAAACAATGTATACAGAATGGTCAAGCTCCCAAGCAGTCCACAGAAGGCCTATTTATCTCTTAACGTCTAACCTCATCCCCATGCCCAGCTATGACAAAGAGCAAAAGGTACTCAACACGTTTCCATTGATTGCATGTGTGGATGACATAACTGAACTACAACACTACAGACCCTAACACGAATAGTGCCTTGTACACAGTGGGTACACAATAAATGTCTATGGGATTTATCACTTTTGTATGGGCTTTCCAACTTTCATTCGCCACCTACTGGTATGACTCCCCTGGGCCCCCTAGCAAGGGATGGAGGCCGAAAACGCCAGTCTAAAGGACTGGGGAAGCAAGCGCTGGGGGCGCCCAGAGGCGGGGCCCACTGGAGAGTGCTGGAGTGGGGCAGAGGGCCAGGCCTCTGCTTCCAGAGCTCCCTGCTAGTCGAAGCTGGGACCAGAGCCCTGGGATCCAGAAAGGAGAGAGGTCAGGGGGAGGAGGGGCTCCCTTATCAGAACCTGGGTCTAGTATGGGTTTGAGATGTGTCTGTGGAAAGAGTAAATAGTCTCATGTCCAAGGTCCCAAATTCTCCAAGCACATTTCTACCAACAAGATGGGCAGTATAATTTGTGAAAGCCACTGTAAAATAAAAATGTGGAGCTCCTTGTTTAAAATGATTAAAAATTTCAAGATGGCAACAACACGGCATCAAAGCAAGCACAGACCCCCTCTGACCCTGGGGCCCTGTGTAATGACACAGGCCCATGAAGCCAGCTGGCCCTGGCCGCCCCAGAACCTCTGTACTCAGGCTCTGTGCCTAGAAGCCCCTCCCCCAGATCCCTGACTGCCTGCTCCCTCCTCTTCCATGAAACTCAGCCTTTCCCAGGAAGGCCTGCTGGGACAGCACTATTTAAAATCACAGCCCTTCACAAACACATGCACGCTGTACCCCTTCTAGCTGCCTTACCTTTCCCAAGACCACTTCACGTCTGACAATTGCTTGTCCATTTTCTCTTTCCTGGCATGTAAGTTCTATAAAGGCACAGATTTTTTTTCCATCTTGTTTGTTGCTGTATCCTCAGTGCCCAGAAGAGTCCCTGGCACTTAGAAGCCACTTAGTGAATATTTAGGGATGAATGAACAAATGAAGCCCAAGCTGCTTCAAGCAGTGGAAACGTCCAACAAAGAGAGGACTTAAGTCACAAGCTATTCTAGGATATACGGGGCCTGTTTCCAAATGCGCCTAAGCAGAGACCCCTGCTCCCTCATAACGGGAAAAAACAAATACACGGCACTCACGACACAACTATTCAGTTGGAGAAAGGGAGGAGGAAGAGAACTGTGGACTGGAGGGATCAGGGAGGAGTTAACGCAGGGGAGAGAACTCGAGTTGAGCCTGAACAGGAAGGCAGAGAAGAAGGGAAGTCTCTCCAGGGACAACGCACAAGTTCCCATTTGACTCCACCTGTCTTCTCACTTCACACGAGAAAGTCTCCTTGTTTCTAATTCAAAACCAGAGGTCACGCCGTCAGGCTGATCTTGCTGACAACACAGACGCAGGCTCCGATGAACTAAACGTTGGCACAGTGAGCAGTGGACACCGGCCGGCAGTATTAGAACTTTCATCAGGCCGGAAAGCCCACATCGAAACCGGAAGAATGCTTTGAATGTTCCCAGGGGTTCCAACAACCATAGGACCTCTTTACAAGATTCCTGCAGGAAGCAGCAGTTCTGCCCATGTTGTTCCACCTCAACAAATGCAGAGGGCTCCGACTGCACGAAGGACCACAGGCGAAAATACAGACCCTGCCCTCCAGGATTCCCAACACAAGACTCGGGGAGGCAGGGGCTTATCAGTGATAACTTTTAGAAAAGAGGAAGTGAAATGAACTCTTCCATAATACTAATGATAATAATAGCACCAGCTTAATTGGTCGCTTACCATACACCAGGCTTGGGGCGAGGAATGTCC
>PVKM010014167.1:0-29381 GCA_004027735.1 Carollia perspicillata
CTATTGAAACAGAAAAAAAGTATTTTCTATTTCATAGTAGGACAGAACTTTTTCTTTTACAGCAACTGCTTCGTTTCCATTACACAGAACTGAGACTATCAAGTTTCTCTCTTTTTTGTTGGCTGCTAGGAAACTCAGAGCCAAATTTGCAGCCCACCTCAATTGAATAATTCAGATTTCAGACCATTTATTATATATACCCCTTTTCCAAGGCTCTACCTTATCCCTCTACCATTATTTTTCCTTCATTCTGACTTTATTTTTATTCCCTCTTATGGATAAAATCTTGGGGCTCTATATACTCATGCATTTTAAGTTTAGGTTTTTGTAATGATATAAGTTATGCACACAGCATTACAAACATATATACATGCATATACAGATTGGGGAAAACTGCTCAGAGTATACTGACATGCTTCTTGTAATGGCCCCTTTAGAAAACAGTGGCACTCAAGGAACGGCAGACTCGCAAACCAAAACAAGACCTGTGTATGTGTGTCTGCAGGCAGTGTTATTATTCGAGATAACACGGGAGGGTGCAACAATCCTCTCTGCCGCAACATATCCTACCTGCAGGGAATCTCACTGCCTGCTGTTGGATTATCTCTGTTCAGTCACTACAACACTGAGAGATTTCAGGTGTCCCCAAGTAATCGATATTCCTAATAAAAAGGATTGAAAAGGAGAGCTAAATGGGGAGGGGGCACTGAGACTAACAAGCATAACACCAATTGCCCAAATATTGACTTCCTATTGATTAACATAATGATCAGTGTATTTTTCACTTCTCTAGTGTTTTGCATTAGGGTCCCCCCCCCAGGGGTACATTTCTCATGCAGTTTTGTTTACAAGGGCTGCAGAGAACTCTGGGGTTTGGGCTTTAAGCATTACTTTTGTTTTCTCTTTGCTAGCATAATATGGTCATGCTTCAGAATACACTTTTCTCCTCTTCCCTTGAATGACAGTGACTAATTCATTTGGCTCTCAAGCCATTATTAAAACAAATTACCCAGTGTCACCAGTTCAGAAAACATATTCCAGCCACCGTCCTAGGTCTACAAGTTGAGGAGATTGTCCCTAGAAAACACCGAAGGACTGAACAGAGTCGCTGCCATTAGCATCACTTCCCTGACAGTTGTAATTTCTACTTAGATGCTGCACATCAGCTAGTGTGCCCAGCCACCATGCAACAATGAAATAACGAGATGGCAATGGCTCCTCCGTCCAACCCATGGCTCACACCTGTCTCTGGGAGCCCCGCCAGCTACCTTTACTTGGCAGCTGCCTACTCCATTCCAAGAAGGAGGGAGAAATATTTGTCTTTTCTTTACGGGATGCACTATTTTGTCTTTGCAGTGCTGGTTGGGAAGGCTTTGTTGGGAATGGGGCACTATCCCATGGCATTTGCCACAGACTTCAGTGAAACTCCATTCAAATGAGGGACTTCCTCTTACGCATCTTTCATGATAAGAGAATACGTATTTTCAAGATTTTCTTCCCTGATATTTTGAATATGTGTTCTGGGCAAGGTAGGAGAAACAATGGGGAATTTTACTGATAAGCCAATACCTTAAAGAAGCAGTTTACAGATTGGCAGACATTCATCCTCCCAGATTTTCAATGACTCCAAAATTGTGAAAACAAAACTTGTTTAAGTACAGAAAGCAATCTCTCTTTTTTATATTCAAGATTGTGCCCAATATCCCTTCAGTTAAAGTGTATTTAGAATCACATTTCAGCTTTCTGGAGAAAGTAACTTATCAAGAACTTCAGCCACCCTTCTGAGAAAGCAACAGAGGAAGAACTGAACCGCATCCATCTTTCTAAACCACAAACAGAAATTAGTGGACAGGAAAGAGTTAGAAATGGCCCTGGAATACTCAAAAGAACATCAGCTTCTGACTTGGAATGTAGAATAATCTTTCTGGACTATTATAATTCCTTGGTCATTATGGTCAACCTTGTAGCTTGGGCTCACTCAGTACACTTTCCCTTGCCTGCCTCTTCATCAAATACCTAAAAAACCTAAATAGTTACTTGTCCAGCCTCATGGACAGATAAGAGTGATCACTTGACACTTTCTAATCAATGAAACATGAGCAAAAGCAAAAATAAAACAAACAAACAAACAAAACCTTGAGAGAAAGTTGGGGGAGGCAAGAGGTGTCTTTTAAGGAAAATTTGTTTCTTTTCTAATAAAAGACAGCAGGTGCTACTGGTCTAGTCCGTTTTCTTTGTATCCCCTTCCTCCTGCATCAACTGAAGTTTCCACCTATGCATTGTGGCAGCCACCTTGCAACCTTGAGGCAATAAGCATGGAGCTTAAAGCCAGCATGCCAAGGACGTGAGAGTGGAAAGACAGAAAAGGAAGACCTGCGTTCCTCACCATGTCATTGAGCAGCTGAATCAATGCTAGAAACTGCATGATTCTAGAATTTCTGTCAGAGTAAAGTAACAAATATTTATTGGCTTTATCCACCCTTAGTTGGATATACTATTAGCTGCAGCCAAATACACTCCACATTGGTTCCATAAGCTTGAACAAAGATTTATACATTTGCAAAGACCAATCTCACTGTAGATAAACTAGTATAAGTCAATATTTTATTCTGGAATCTGGAACTTGAAGAATAAATTCTGTTCTGCCCAGTTTTTATCAGATCAAAGACCTTGCGTTGGGAAGGTAGAGCAGAATGGGAACAGGCAGCTCTCCCACATTCACATCCTTCCCTCAGCAAAATCACCATTGGTTATGGAGCTCTGGGACCCAAACTAAAACAAGTCTTAGGAAATAGCCCTCTTAGACTGATAAATTCTCCATATCTATGTATCTATGAGGCAAGAATGTCCCGCAAACTTAAAATCCTAATAAAAATGTACCTAAGTTTCCACCAAACACCCCCAACACTTACTCTTTCTTAGAAGGACTGTACGTTGTGAGCTATCATGTTATACCACTAAAAATAAGCTCCTTGTTTTGCAGCTATGTAAAACAACTGAAATTTCCTATTTGGTCCAAGGGAAATGGTGCATATGAGAAAGAGACAATCTGGCACTTAGCACAAGTCTTGCTGACATTTTTACTTGGTTGTTGTGGCAAAAAAATTCACAGCCAGTGGCTGTCAAATCCCAACCTGCAGGAATTAACATAGTCTAGTAGTTGACAGATACACTCATTTTTACCTTCATAAAAGAAAACAAAACAGGGTAGTGGGTACTGAAAGTTCAGGAATGACCAAATCTAATTCTTCTCGGTACCCAAGTTGAGGGCAATGTACCTATTAACCCCTAAAGAAGTACAGCCTTCAAAGAATGTAGAAAAGTCAGTAAGTGCTGAAAGGAGTCCTAGAACGATACACTCCCACCTCTTTTCATTCCACTCCAACTTCTGCCTTTCACCTTTGCCAAGTCTTATCAGATGAGTGCTATAAGCAATGTAATTTATGTAAATAGAATCCATTATGCAAATGCTTCCAACTTGCTTGCTACTTAGAAATTTTGTTCTTTTGTGTTTAAGAAACATAGCCTTTATCCCCCAGAATAGACAGATTGGTTATGTTTATGTTCTTAAAGCCTTCTGCTACTGTTCTGGGCTTTAAGGAAAAGTCATTTTTTATTTTAAAAAATGTTTTGCCATGCCTCCCACTCCCTTCTGTAAAAATAACCCCTTTGTTTAATTTGGTGGTTTGCACACTAGCTTGATGGTTGTGGTGATTTAGTAGAACTTTGGTGCGAAGGGTAGTATACAGAAATGAATGCATAGATTATGCCTTCTACCCCACAGGGGCTCTGTTGTTTCCTTGGGCTGTATTAAACTGAATCACTTAATTAATTCAGAGATCTCTGTAAGCTTTATTCACTGATTTGTCTCAGTCACAGTTCCAAACAGAAACTCGATGAAATTCTTGTACGGAGCCATAAATTGGAGGGGAAAAAAGTATACCCTTTTTGTGTTCGTATTCTCTCCACACTTGAAATTACAAGCTCTACTCTACACATAAAAATACTCAAACCACTTTTTCTACTAACACAAACTGCATTTCATAATTGCTTATATGTATGCACATGCATGTATAAAGTACACAAAAGGAGAGGAAAAAGGTCTAGTGTCACAAAAACAAAGAGTGTAAGAGAACATGGCTGTGTTTTTATAAACGGGCATTGCAAGCAAGGAATTAGGAATTTAAAACTCTCCTCCCGCCCTGAAGGAACACGGCTTTAAGGTTAACGAGTCACCTTAACAGAACAGTAAGCTTCAAGTCATGTGAAAATACTGCTGCTTTAATAAAAAAGAACACAGCACACTAAAACCTCCAAACCAACTGATGTTTCCTTTGCTACTCGATGACTAACCCAATCCAACCGGCCATGATTTAAGCCCATTCACTCTTTGACTGTTCCAAATAAATCCTCCTTGTTTCATTAGAACCAATCATTTCATCAAAACATCTTGCTTTCACAGACTGCACTATGTTTTCTTCATTATTCCTAAATGGCATTTGTTGACTCATTCTAATATTTTGTGGCTGTACAAATGAAGCTGATATGACTGCTGGAACTTCAAATTCAAGAAATATTTATTGAACACTAAATGAAAGCATTGTTCTAGACTCTGGAATTGCAGCAATAACCGAGAAAGCCAAGGTCCCTGCTCTCATAAAGCCCGTGGTGGGGCGGAAAAAGACAAGCAATAAACAAAATAAACAAACAGGTGAATGAGGTGGTTTCAGACGGGGATAATGCTCTGAAAATAAAATGAATGATGAGGTAGACTGAGTGGGAGATGGCGGAAAGGCTGGGTCAGAGAAAACCTCTCTGAGAAGGGCACACGGAACTGAAACCTAGTCCTAAGAAAGAGGGAGTCACATGAAGAGCTGCGGGAAGGGTTGGTAGCCCAGGTAGGGCAGACAACTGGGACAAAGGCCTTGAGCTAGAAATAAACTTTTCTTGTTTAGATGCAAGGGGGAAAAAAAGCTACTGTGGCCCAAATCCAGGGGATGAGGGGAGGGGATAGCAGAAGGTGAGATCAGGAAGAAAATCTAGAACAAATCACTTAGGGCCTTTGGGTCTTAGAAAGGACTTTGTATTTCACCTTAATTGTGTTTGG
This sequence comes from Carollia perspicillata, assembly GCA_004027735.1. Lineage (NCBI taxonomy): Eukaryota > Metazoa > Chordata > Mammalia > Chiroptera > Phyllostomidae > Carollia > Carollia perspicillata. Next base: position 5,108 of record PVKM010014167.1, read on the forward strand.
GAGCCATTGAGGGTTTTAAACAAGGAGTGATGTGACCTGAGTTATGCTTTGAGTCCATTGCTCTGGTTGCTGAATAAAGAATGGAGTCGAGTGTAGGTGGGAACAAATGTGGAAGCAGGGAGAATAATTAGGGGACTGAAGTAGTATTCCAGGTGGGAAATTACATTTTCTTCAACTAATGTTTGAACTATGGATTTGGCGAGGAGTGGTAAAATACAGGATCTATTTTGGAAGTAGCACTTATAGATCCAATGACGGATAAGATGTAGATAACAAGGGAGACATCTTCCGTGGAGGCATTTCTTTTCTTCTTGTTGGCATTTCCTTTCATCCAACCATATTGGACTTTACAAACAAGCCAGGCCAACATAAAACTACATAACTTAAGTTTCCATTTTTCATTAAAATCATATCAATTCATAAGGTCATTAGCGAGAAACTAATAAGTTCATTTTAATAAGAAATGTTTTTAAAAGTGTAGGATTTGTAAGTGGGGCAGTCTTAATAAAAACAGTGATTTGGAGTGAACAGTTTTAGAATCACTGCAAAAATTCTGATATTAGACACCCTCTGCCTGTCTTGCTTTGGAGACAACTGCAAGCACATGAGAAAGGGAGTGGTCCTCACTTAAACATTATCAACAATTTACCTTAGAGTTCGTGAGTTTACCAGATCTTTATCTGTGAATATATATATAGTTTTTTAAAGAGAGAAGGAAGAGAGAGGATGGAGCCGGGACTCCTGGGGGTCAGACAGGAAATGCTTACCATCAGGGCCAGTGCAAAAACTGGGGCAGAACTGGAAAGTCCAAATATGCAGCTCACCTGAAATGTCCCACTCTGCCCCTACTCCACAGCAGAGAGAAAGGGAGGAGGTAAACTATGGTAAAGTCAGCCTTTAAGAATAGATGGGATTTTCACTCACTATTTTCCTTTCTTTTACACACTCAGGCGCCGAGCACGGGGGAGGGAAGGAACTGCGTTGCCAAGGATCAGGTTTTGGTTCCAAGGAGAGGTGCCAGGGATCTGGCACTGGCTGTGGCACTGCTGTGAGTATTCAAAGTTAGCAGCAACAGAGGCTCAAAATTAGAATACAGGCCGGCTCTCCAGCACCTGGGTCCTCAAAAGTGACCCATCCATTTCCATGGGCACCAGTGGTGACAGTGAAGAAAATAGTCTCAAATGCTCTTGTTATGCCCATCCTGGTGGCCCCCCATGTATGTGAGCTTTAAAAAGATGTGGAGAGAATATGTCTCTGAAACATTACTCTTTTTTAATATTTTGCTGGTAGCATCTTGCCTCTTGCCCAAACTCTCCTGATTTTACACTTTGAAGCAATTGTCTCCACATTCCTCACCAGTGAGTGCCCTGGTATCCAATTTATGTGACATTTCTATTTGTGTATCAGATCATCACGAATCTTTGTTCAGCTAATTTGGCTTTTTCTCACCCTTCTTATTTTTCTAATATAAAAAGGTTGTATTCTCTTTTCTCAGGCTAATTTTCAACTATAGTATTATTCTTCCTTTGTGTTGAATTATTAAAATCCTTGCTGGAATTGCCATGCCATTTGAGAAATATTAAGGTGGAAAAAGAAATGCAGAATACGAATCTAAGGCAGTTTCTACATCAAACAGGGGTGCGGGGGAAGGCTCCGGGGGTTGATCTAGTCTGCAACTGTTATTTTTAAAGCCAACAGCTGCTGATTGTTTTATTTCTGGATCTTTCCTTCTGAATGTTAAACATAAAAGGAGTCTAATCATACTATACTAGCTGGTGGGGGGGGGGGGAGAAAGAGAGAAGAGAATAACCCTTAGTCTCATGACCTAAAATAACCATTACTGTTTTTGAGTATTTTGTTCTTTTACTTCTTAATGTTTTAGCTATTGTTCTTGTTATTTTGAAAATAATATGGTTAGGAGTAAATTCAAACATTTAGGTTTTACTGAGGAAGGTTTTCCAACCAGTTTGTGTGTGAAATCTCCAAAAGTATTTCCCGTAAAGATGGTAAATGATTTAACCATTATTAGATGCCAGAATGTAGTGGAGACAACACAAAGAACATTAAGGTAGCTGGAATCATCTTTATCCAGTCAGCGGCTAGCTTAAATTAAACTAACAAATCAGAAAGTAAAAATTATGGGGAAAAGAAGTGCTATATATAATGGATATGAGAAAAGTGTATGTCATAGCCATTTCCAGAGGGTCCAAAGCAATACAGAAAGATTTTCCAGGGTAGAAATGGTTTCAAAATAAACACCAAAGCAGACAAGAGAAAGAAAACTTGACAAGTTCACTCATGAGACATGCACAAAGATTTATTATTCATGCATAATATAAACCCTTCATTTTTTCAATATTTGTACAGTTGTCTGCATGTCCTTTTTTCATAACCATCTGTGTCACATGTCATCTCTCTTAGATGGTTAGTTCTTAAAGCAGGGATCCCCCCAGATCAGGGACCTTTAGAGAACTGAATATCCCAGTTGTTTGTTATATGACAACTGCCTTACTCCAACCTCTCCTCCCACAAAAAAAACAGAAAAGAAAAGAAAAAAACCTGAAAAATAAAAACGATTGGGGAGTTTGCAATTATGTGAACTTTCATTTTACTTAAATTAAAACTATTCTAATTTAGAGAAATTTTACAATTCCAGCTGGGATAACCAAAGATTTTGCTCCACTTTCTTCCCACCGCATGTTATAAATATAAAATCCAGGCTACAAGCCATTATCTCAGGAGAAAATTCATGTCTAATGAAAACGTTCTTTCTGAATTTTAAATATGAACAGTCTAACCATAGTATAGTACTTGTAGGAATTCTTATGACCTACAATAACAAGTACTTTTCTTGAGTATTTTGCTATTTTACTTTGTAATGTCTTAGCTTTTGTTCTTACATTATTTTAAACATTATACAAATGAAACATTATTATAAGCCAATTATTTTTAAAATTTTTCAATACAGAAGTGTCTAGAGAGTAATAAATGAAAGTCCCCATCATTCCCTTCCCTTGGTCCCACTGCCACACCCTTCCCCAAGGTCAGAACCATTAACATCTCAGTACGTGCTATTCTCAAACGTATTCTATGGATATGTATAGTGCCATGTGTTTGAACTATACATATATTGCTTATTTTAATAAAATTTTATAATATTTACATATATTATTTGGCAACTGAATTTTTTAACTTACTACATTTTAGAATTTTCCCATGTTGGCACATCATTCTTTTGATTGCTATATAACATTCCATCACACTAAAATAAAAAATTAATTTAACCACACCCTCATTGCTAGATATTTAAGTTATTTCCACTTTTTGCTTTAAAATCAATACCCCTACTAGCAGTGCACATATTGTACACACATGACTGTGCGTAGGCCCCATAGAACAGGTGTCTGAAAACGAAAGCAGAGGGCTAGGGGATCTTTCCAATCATAGGTATGGCCACATTGCCTTTCAAAGATAAACTCTTTTATCAAATCATGTTAACTTAAAATGTTGTCTCCTACCTTTTTTGTAGTGGTATAACATTGGCCACATAAAATATACTTTGTTGTTTAATTTTATATGGCTTCTAGTTTTCCACCAAAAAGGAAAAATGCTGTGTTAAAATTCTCTGGAAATATGGGTTTTCAATGTTTTAAACGACTATTTCCTAGTGTGGTTGTGCACACTTCTGAACTCTTTTCCAGTTTTACTGTAGTATTCACAATTACATTTTAACGTTTCCTATTCATTAAACTTAATAGGTGGATCTATGGACATTGAATTTTTTCTATATATGTTTTCTAGAATATCTTCTTTTGCACATTATGTCTATGGGGTATTTTGCCCATTTATTAATAATATGAATTCTTCAAAAAGCTATTAACTTCATACTTTGTCATATATTATTGTTTTCTTATTTTGGCTGTATCCTTTTGTAATAATAAAATAATAATAACTAACATTTTGGGATATTACTGTATGTCAGCCATGTTAACATTTTGTTGACAAGGGAACTAAGATTTCATCAGAAAAAATCTAGAGAGTCTGTTCCTTATTTCTTCTCTCACTTAAAAGCAGAAAAAGTCAATCACTTTTTCAGAATTTTAACAAATACCCAATTCTACTTCTCTCTACCTTTACATATATATATGTATATACATATATGTATATATATATATACATGTCTTTGTGAACTCTCTATATTTCATCTTTGTCTATAATATTAATCATCACATAGATATTTCCCCCAAATTGTTAGCTACTTTTCAAATCACATGTCACAACACTGTATAGAAAAGACCAGAATAAAAGTAAAAAAGTTGTGGTGATGAGAAGAATAAGAAGGGAGGAAGATAATATAGTTGGGTTCATTATAGGTCCAAAGAAGAGAACAGAATACAACAAAATGAATGTAAAAAAATAGGTTATAGAAATTTGTCTACAAACTTGATAAAAGTTCTGCTCTTTATTAATGTATTTCTATTAGTAAGCATTAATATTACTCTATTAATTATGATTTTTTCAAGTATCATTAAAAAAATCAATGCACTTAAATTTAAAAATGACAAGACAGGTCTCTGATAAACTAGTTTTCCCAAAACCAATTGTAAACTTTTGGGGAATATGATCTCTGCTTCTGCTCTTTTTAAATTCCCTAGAGAGCCCAGAACTCAATATAGGGCTTTCAGTGAATACTGGTTAGTAAGCATAATGCAACATTTCATTGACTCCTTCCATTAAAATTTCTGGAGCCTACAAATGTGGAAGGAACTGCTGTAGACATCGGCTTGTCAGTGGCACAGAACAGGGCAGTTTCTGACCTCATGGAATCTGTATTCTTGTGGGGAAGACTGTGTGTTTCTTAAATGAATTCTAATTATAAGTACTCCAAAAGAAAAACACAGGGTGGGGTGGTAGCGGTGTTAAAGAAGCCTCCTCTAAAGAAATGGCATTTGAAATGAGATCCAAAGCATAAGTAGTGTTGACTAGGTGAAGAGGGAGATGGGTGAGTCGCTAGGAGAAAAGTTTATATAAAAGCCTCTTTGTACTCCAGAAGCATGTCTTTCACGTGATCGTCACACTGACTAAAAAAAAAAGAAGAAAGAAAGAAAACAGGAAAAAGCAATGGAGAAAGTGTGGGAGGGGTGGGGAGTGGAAGGAATAGTGATACAACTCCATGATATCAAAGAAATTAGCTGAAAAGAGTTTAAATTGTTACTAGTTGTTCTATGCGAAAGATACCAAGTAACTGCCTTACCTGTATTCTTATTCTTAAGAGATTGCCCCAGTCCTTGACTTGGGTAGCTTTAGCCACTCTGGAACTGCAGACTAGCCGTATGGCTTGCCTATGATTAGCATATCTTACTGACCCCAAGATGCCTGCGGCTAACATGGGTGCAGGTAATGCAATGTCTTAAGCTCAGCACCAAGAGTAAATTCTGACAAAGTTATACAGATAAAACCCTTCCCCATACTTTCCCAATTCCACGCCCATTCAGCACTTTTACCTCTGTCCCCATGATGGCACACATGCAAAACAAATAGGGAAAGTATCACTATCTTTATTTTTCACATATGAAAAAAGGTAAGAATGAGCTAAAAGAATGTTACCTTCACCCCAAATGGAGAATTCTTATCTCCAGAGGTGATGCTCCTATCCCTGTTATTGTCAAATAGGCTCTGGGCATGCTTGTCATGTGGTACCTACACAGGAGCACCACCACAGTCTCAGGTGGATGGGTGCATTCAGGAGCACCTGAGAAGTCAGTTTCCTTAGATTTCAAGTGTTTTCCCAGTGCCCAATATCCACCGACAAAAAGGAATGTAAATTGTATCATTATTATACATTTATCACCAGGTAACTCTCTTTATTTATATGAAGACAGAGGATATTAGAACTTAAAGCATTGACCAGGAAGAAAAATAATTAGGAAATACAGGCCAGGGAAGGCTGAATCCATATCTCTGCTACATTCAAATATCTTCCTTTTCAAACCTAACCTCAACAGTAGTTGAGATGAGGGGTGGTTTTTTTTTAATGTATAAAAATATGAATGGTTACTTTTGTTTGTCAAAGTCCAAGATGAAAGGATCTTTCAAAGTTTCTGATACATGTAGCACCCAAGTTGCATCTCCTGTTGTGAAAAATCAAGGCAACTTTTTCATGCCCTTGTTTTCAGCTGTAATGAAAGCCCTTTCTCCAGTGCAAAGATGAATGGAAATCCTCCACACAGAGGTGACGTGCCATCAGGCAGATGCACTCTCATTGGAGTGGCATCTTTAGTCCCCAGTGGGGTGTTCAGTGTCTGAGGCTCCAGGCTTGATCCACATCCTACACATTTTCTTGACAGATGGATGTCTTTGGCACCTCAGCTAGCGAACAGCAGCACCAGTGCCCACGATTACTTCCACGTCTCTCCTGCCAAGCTGTAAGGAGGAGGATTCTTTGACCTTAAAAATGACTTAAACTTTAGTCCCCGCTTTTAATGTTCTAAAAGAGATGTAAAGAGGCCATATTTAAGTTTTGATTATCATCGTGTTGGCTTTGATAAACATTGCATAGGAAACATCCATAGAAGACTCAAAATCCACTAAGAAGGACATAATGTTGTGTTAGGTTTGCAAGTTGTTGTGATGATCAGGGTACAGTTAGTGGATGCCTGCCCCTCTCCAGACTCGGAAGTGGGTGCAGCAGAATCCCAGCATCCCTGCCTCCGGGACACTCAAGGATCACAGGTCAAGATTCTCACCTAGAGAAGGGCTTCTCGGAATTATTGGGGGAAATTTTTCAAACCACCCATATGAACCCCTAGAATGAATGATCCAGGTATACTCCTTTCCCCAGTTAAGAAGCACAGAGGTAGACAGTGTGGTTTAATAGTAATGGCAAAAGTGACCTGATTAGCAACTGATGCCACTCATTCATTACCTGTATGATATCAGACAAATCAATGTCCTTCCATTACCTCTTGGACCATAAAATGGAACATTGATATCTTACAGGGCTATCATGAGATTGAGTAAATTACTGTATTTTCAGACTATAAGACACAACCCCCACCCAAATTTGGGAGGAATAATGGTTGTTAATGCTGCTGTTGTGTTCTATTTACATTTGTATTTGGCAAAATATTGTGTTATTTATGTTATTAAATATTTTACCACATTGTTTGCTTCAAAATTTTTTTCCCTATTTTCCTCCTCTAAAACCTAGGTACGTCTTATGGTCCAAAAAACAGTAGGTGCATGCTGTACCTGGGACATCATAAGTACTCCACAAATGCTATTTCTCTCTCTACCTGTCACAGAAAATAAGAGAACATGAGTGTCAGACAAAACCAAATGCTTAGTTTTGCTAATCTATTGAGGCAACATTATCATTCTCTTAAAATATTATATCATTTGACACAGCAAATACATCCCCTTTTGACATATATGAGTCAGATATATCTTTTATTTTAGGAAAAATGGGTGTGAAAATAAAGAGAGAAAGGGGGGAGATTATGGGGGGAGGAAAAACAGGAAGATGAAGAGAATTGAGCCATCCTGGGCTAGGCTGAGCTGGGAGTCTTTCACATATTTGTATCCTTCCTAGTTGTTCACATTCCCATGAAAGGTAAGTCTTGTTATCGATCCTGGTTTAGAACCTGAGACTTGGAGAGGGTAAGTAACTGGCCCAGTTCAGAGCTGCAGCGTGTCGGACCCAGTTCTCCTCCTTACAGATCCTTTCAGCATCTTCCACACCGTGATGCAATGCCTTCCTTGCCCCTTTTCCCCGTGTAACTCTGCCCTTCTCTGTTGATGGAGGTTATTATTTGCTTGTTTCCTACCTGCACTCAAATGGAATCAACAACCTATTGCCTAAAATAAGAAAAGAAACATTTGTATTTCCTGAAGGAAAAATCCATGTAAGCCAAAAGCAAGGCTTCACTAGTAGATAATGAATATCAAGATTCTATAGTAATTAATATTGTTGCTAACAACACAGGGGACTGAGAGTACAGAGAGTTATAGGAAATAAATCAACAATGAGTGTAACAAGTGTTATTTTGCCTGTCAACTATTAATAAGATATATGGAAACTCATTCTAATAAAATTGTTTTCTCTCAATGGATTATCGATGTGATCCAAATATTGAAAATCAATATTACATATAGTTATGCTTTCAAAACATTTGATTTGCTGGCTAATTAGCACATTTAGTACAAGATGCTGGACAGAATGATTGATCACTTGCAACACACATGAATGTATAAAATTTTAGTAAAAACTTAGCCTTTAGACTGACTGATAAATTTACTTTTTAGGGATTCTTAAAATATTCTTGCCATAATCTCTATGAAAAAAATCTATATAACAAAAAAATCATATGGATTTTGACACGTAATATCCTTTTGCTCATCAAAGAACTTCAAGAACCTTCTAGAATAAGACTGTGGATCCAGAGAAGGGCCAGGTAAAATTTCAGTGACAGGGGATTTCATGAACAAGGTCCACAGGTCACCCAGAAATACCACAAGCTCAGTCCCTAGTCTCTCAATCCATTCCTTACAAGGCATATTATATAGAAGAGGCATCATCTCCAGTGAAGGATTTCTCCCCTGAAATTTCTTGAGCATTTTCAATCAGCCAAAATACCAAAAAAATGGGGAAATGCTGGAAAGAATGAAACCCAATCCACAAAAGTTATTGTTTTCCACACTAGACAGCTCTAAGAATTATTCCCTATCAACACCATAGTGAGTAACAGAGGAATTCACAAGTCTTCCCCTTGCTTAGTATCCATCTCCTAGTCAAGCAAGTAGATGAAAGAAAGACATTACAATGGGGCACCCCTATGCTCATTGCAGCATTATTTATAATCACCAAGTATGGAAGCAGCCCAAGTGTCCATGAGTAGATGAGTAGATAAAACAGCTAAAGAATATTTACATAATGGAATATTACTTGGTCTTTAAAAAAAAATTGCCCTTTACAACAATATGGATAGACCTGAAAAACATTATGCTAAGTGAAATAAGCCAGTCAGAGAAAGACAAATACCATATGATTTCACTCAAATGTGGAATCTAATGAACAAACTGAATAAACAAGAAAATCGGGGACAGACTCATAAATGGAGAGCAGGATGATAGTGGGCAGGGGGATATTAGAGGGTGGAGGGATTGAGCAAAAAGGAAAAAGGACTCATAGACACACACAAAAGTGTGGTGATTGCTAGAGGGAGGGTATAAGGGGACTAAACGGTAATGGAAAAAAATAAGGATTAAGTTAAAAAAGAAAGACATCATTATAATGGGGCATGATTCCACCTTTTCAGCCTCATCCCCCTGGAAGATTACAGGATTATTCCTAAATGTGCTAAGTACTGGGATGGGAACAACCTTAAAAAGTATGTACAAAGAACACTAATATATTCAACGCAATATTTGAACCATGTCAAAACCATATTCAGCTAGTCAAGCTGGCAGTGGAGGTAAACACGGCTCACCTCCTCACGCAACCACATCACAATTACAACTAAGCTACAGAACAACAATCATTCAGAACCATCAGAAACAGAGCTGAGTGGAAGTCCTACAACTACAGAACTAAAGAAGAAACTATGTTATGAATGGCAGGAGGGGCGGAGACACAGAAGAACTGGTCCCACACACATGTGGTAAATAAAAATCAGGAGGGATACGTCAGGAGGGAAGGGTCCCAGACCCACACCAGGTCCCCCAACCCAGGATCCCAGTGCCAGGAAGAGAAACTACCATAACTTCTGGCTGTAAAAACTAGTGGTGATTGAGGCTGTGAAAGACAGAAACTGCTGCGCTCCCTGGCAGTTCCTATTAAAGGGTCCATGCACAGACTACTCAGACTCACTCCCTCTGAGCTCCAGCATGGGGCCAGCAGATTGAAAGGCACCAGAGGCATATGGGGAGGAACTGAATTGTCCAGCACCTGGGCAAGAGCTGGGGGGCAGTTTTCTCCCCAACAGAAGTTCTGGCAGAAGCCACAGTTGCTTTTCTGAGCCATCCCCTAACAGAGCCACAGAATCAGCTAGGGTGGGACGTGTGTGACACTCCATCAACTGGCTCACACTGTTTGCCTCACCCTGGTAATTCCCTGAGCCCCTGCCCCACCCAACTTCAGGCCCACCCAAGCTGTTTCGAGGAACTTTTTTTTTTATTGTTTTATTTTAATTGTTATTCAAGTACAGTTTTCTGTCTTTTACTCCCATCCCAGTCCACCCCCCCCAGTGCTCCCCACCTCCCTCCCATTTCCACCCCTCTTAGGTTTTGTCCATGTGTCCTTTATACTTGTTCCTATAATCCCTTCCCTTTTTCCCCTGATATTCCCTCCCCTCTCCCCTTTGGTTACTGTCATCCCATTTTCTATTTCAATGTCTTTGGTTATATTTTGCTTGCTTGTTTGTTTTGTTGCTTAGGTTCCTGTTAAAGGTGAGATCATATGGTATTTGTCTTTTACCGCCTGGCTTATTTCACTTAGCATAATGCTTTCCAGTTCCATCCATGCTGTTGCATAGGGTAGGAGCTCCAAGGAGATTTTTTATACAAATGGTTTTCTTGGCCCATGCTTCAGAATTTTTTTAAAATTCCCTCAAACAAGCGGCATCTGGTTTCTTCAAGCCCTGTAACTCTCACTAAGTTGCCCCAGGCCCAGCACTGACAGCAGCTGGCCTTGGTTTACAACTTGGCATCTCCTGGGCACTTCCAAGCCCAGCACAAGTAGCAACCATCTGCAGACTGCTTTTTGGCTTATGCTGTGTGACACTTGGATGTGCCAACAGCAGTCAAGGCTCAACTACAATAGGAGGTTTGCACCTTGAGTACCCAGCTTGGGTAATAGGAAAGGCTGTGCTGTTGGACCCTACAGGACACCTACTACATTAGGCCACTCTACCAAGCCTAGGAGATGTAGCAGCTCTACCTAATACATAGACATAAGCATAGGGAGACTAGCAAAATGTGGAGACCAAGAAACATGGCCCAGATAAAAGAACAGAACGAAACTCCAGAAAAAGAACTAAACAAAATGGAGACAAGCCAGCTACTAGATGCAGAGTTCAAAATACTGGTTATAAAGCTGCTCCATAAACTTACTGAGAAGTTCAACAGTATAAAATATGTCATGGAAATAATAAATGCTTACCTGTCAGAAGTGAAGAACACTAGTTAAAGAACAATTATAGGGAATCAATAGTAGATTGGATAAAGCCAAGAATCAAATCAGCAATTTGGAATATAAGGAAGCAAAAAAACAGCCAATCAGAAAAGAAAAAAAATTTCAAAAAAATCAAGATAGTTTAAGGACCCTCTGGGACAACTTCAAGTGCTCCAGCATTCACATCATGCAAGTGCCAGAAGGAGAAGAGAGAGAGCAAGAAACTGGAAACCTATGTGAAAAAAATAATGACAGAAAACTTCCCTAAGCTGGTGAAAGAAATAGACATACAAGTCCAGGAAGCACAGAGGGTCCCAAACAAGATGAACCCAAAGAGGCCCACACAAGATACATCATAATTAAAATGTCAAAGGTTAAAGATAAAGAGAGAATCTTAAAAGCAGTAAGAGAAAAGCAGTTAGTTACTTACAAGGAAGCCCCCATAAGATTATCAGCTGATTTCTCAAAAGAAACTTTGCGGGCAAGAAGGGGTTGTCAAGAAATATTCAGTGATAAAACTCAAGCACCTACAACCAAGATGACTCTACCCAGCAAAGCTGTCATTTAGAATCAAAGGAAAGATAAAGAGCTCCCCAGACAAGAAAAAGCTGAAGGAGTTCATCACCACTAAACTAGCATTATATGAAATGTTCAAGGGTCTTATTTAAGAAGGAGATGAAAATCAAATATATGAACAATAAAATGGCAACAAATAGGGATCTATCAACAATTGAATCTAGAAAAAAAATAAGCAAACAAGCAGAACAGAAACAGAATTATAGATATAGAGAACATTTTGATGGTTGCCAAATGGGATGGGGTCCAGGGAATGGGTAAAAAAGGTAAAGGGATTAAGTACAAATTGGTTGTTACAGAATAATCATGGGGATGAAAGTATAGCATAGGAAAGGGAGTAGCAAAAGAACACATATGCATGACCCGTGGACATGGTCAATGGTGTAGAGATTGCCTGAGGGAATTGAGGGGGATGGGCTGAGTGGAGAGATGCAAAGGGGGAAAAATTGGGACAACTATAAAAGCATAATCAATAAAACATATTTTTTAATATTTGAATAAAATTATGGTATAAAAAATGGAATCTGATAGATATTGCAAATCAGTCTAATTAGTTTCATCATAGCCTCATTCTAACTATTCCCCACTTAAAATGTCCTTCACAGGGCTCTCCCCATACGGAAATCTTATTCACCTACATCAAAGTCCAACTAAAAATGTTACTTTTTCTTCAAAGTCTTTCTTTACCATCTGGTGCCACACCTTACCATTTAATGAATGCATTTATTAAACAAATAAGTATTAAGTGTCTACTGTGTTTTGTAACAATCATTTACTCCTATGGCTCCAATTTGTTATTGATTCATTTAACAAACATTTAATTCATAACTATCGTGTGTAGCCACCATGGTAAATATAAGAGGTACAAATATAAATTGTATGTCATGACCTCAAGGTTTTACATTTTATCTGGATCAAGCAGATTCTTAATTCGTAATTATACGATAATAGCTGAATTATAGTATATGTGTTTACAGATACATAGGTTTGCAGAACATATACCTAACTCATAGGTGGTACACTAATTTGGCCTCAAGGGTTGGGGCCTAGGGACTCTTGATTGCCTCGCTTTGAGTTCACACAGTAATTTAAGCTACAAGTTGTTTTCATATGTGGTTTCATATTCCCCAACCAGACTGAAAGCTTATTGTAGGCTTAAACATGCCATTAGTTCCTGTAGGTTCCCTTAAGTATCCTGAATAATATTTAACACACACATACACAAAGTATCCCCAAATTATTGCTAGTATATTGGTTAGTTTGAATATCTAATAACTAGAAGCAAGTTTCTGGAACTTTTAAAGTCAGAAGCTGCAAGCTCACAGGACTTAAGTCAGTCTACAAGAGTGTTTTGCTTGTTTACATATTTGTTGCACTAAGTTTTGAACTTTTAAAGCCATGATCATTAGTTCAGATATCACACAGTTCACATAAAAATCCAGATTTCTACACTGTGCTGAAAAATCAGACAGCGTGGTGAAGTCATACAAATTCTCTCATGGGAACCAAAGATCGGAGTTGACAAAGCTATTGTGTCAGCTGGTATCCATTCACTGTCTAAGTGACCAGTCTCTACCCAGCCACCTTTCCTCATTTGCATTAGCTGTGTGGCCTGTGTATGGATGGAGTTTGCAACCCATTTTAAGCATTAAGCTGTTAGTAAAGGATCTGTTATCTCCAAATTCCCATGTGTCCCTGGTTGGACACATACTTGCATTCTGCCTGGCCTCCACCCTTTACACCAAATTTAAAGGCACCATGATGGGCTTTATCATTTATGGGAGAATAAGGGAGAGGAGACATGGCCTGTGAAGGCAGGCAGTAGGCTCTGACAGTACCCATGACTTAGGAAGAACTGTTTCTTACTCTCCAACTGAGAACTGGCCCATCTCTACTATGTTCTCAGGGGGGAAAAAAATCCCTAATCTAATTAGCAGTTTATACTACATTGAAAGCTTGACCTCATCTTGGGGCTCAAATATTTTACAGACTTTGGTGAGCTTTCTCATGGAGAGAAAACAAAGCATATTAATCTGGCCTTTTGTTATTAACAAAAAGTGTTATTAATAAACAATACTCATCTTTTAATCCTCAAAGAATCCCATCATCTCTTAAACTATAATAACAGTAAGATATTTCTCTAATAAAGCCACGGATATCTAATTTATCACTGAGTATTAAAAATTCATCTTCCTGGGTAACTGCAAGGATAATAAACTGAAAGCTGAGAAATCGACGAAGATACTCATTTCTCTGGGCCTCAAGTTCTTCATTTATTGAATAAAAAGGATAGAATGATCTCTGAGGTTCCTTCCAACTCTAAGACTCAGGATTTTTTCAAGGCACTTTCTTAGATGCTACAGATTTAAATAAATATAGATATTTCCCTACCCTTCAGGAGTTTTGTAGGAAAGGAGATTTATAGAGAAAAAAGAATAAATTGCATTACAAGCGGAATATATTCTGCTCCCAATGAGAGAACAGTCAAGAAATAGAGAATTTCAAAGGCAGAGGCAATTTCTAGGAATGATGAAGAGAGTGTCCACAAAAGGAGAAGGGATTTGGGCTGGGCACTGAAATACGGTTGTACACCCACGGGCACAGATGCGGGGACGCTCATGGGCAGGCACTTCCATCAGGGGGATCTCTTCCCTGCTGTGACTGACACTACAGAAGAAATACCACTTCCCCTGAAACTCCTGCTCATTTCCATGCCATCGCATCCCTTTCCCACACTGCTGATCCAACTAAAAGGTAAAACCATCTGGTTTATCTGTTGAGACCCTCAGTGACTTTTAGCTACAGGACAGAGTGACTACCCCCCAAAATAGCACCTGAGAGCTCCTGGGACCAGGCACACACCCAGCATCCTGCCCCAAGTCTTGCACCTCCTTGACTTGTTTTCACAGTCCAGTGACACGCAAACACCGAAGTCCCCACAGGGATCACACATTTTTGCTGAACACATCCAGCATCAATTCACTCGATAAAGCTGCCCTCAACCCTTCAAATGCCTCCTCCACACTCTTCACCTGGCTAATTTCCACTCACTCGCTAAAGTTCAGCTCACTCTCCCCTGCTTTTACTGTACTTACTTGTAATTCCTTGCTCAATGCCTGTTTTCCCACTAGATGGTAAAGTCAGGGAGTAAGTCTATGCTATTTGCCCCTGTATCTCCAGCACCTATTCAAATACCTAGCACATAGCTGTCTCTCAAGAAATGATTATCCAAAGAATGAATGAATGGGCCAGGAAATAGTAAAAAGAACTAATGGGACAGATGTGCAGAGAGCAGAGAAGTGCAGTGGTACTCGAACTCAGAGTTCGGGGTAAGTGTGAGCATCTTAAGATGTTGCTACCTACTTTAAGGAGTTTGTTAGCATCAGGCAACTATACATAAGCCCTGCGATAGTCTGAGGCACAGAAGTCAGGAAGGATCAGATCCTCACAGCACCACGCAGCGTGCTTGCTCTCCCAATGGCATTAGAGTCGCGGTGCTCAAGCATTTGAACATAAATGCTTTCAGGTTCAGACTTCACGATGAAGCCCAGACACGTTGCTATGGAAAAACAAGATCTACTTTTGCTCTCACAACATAAAATTTGAATCTCCTGTTATGCTGTTTGTGCTATAATGGAAAATCAGGCTTAGATAGATAGATAACTCACAATTATGGCAGGGGCACCGACAATGAGCTAAGAATTCAGTATTTTTAATGCCAGAGCATCTTTTATCCTATCATAAATCATTGTCAATTCTGTTTTTGAAGGAAAATGGGAGCATATTCCAGGTGATGGGCACTTACAGAGAGAATGCAGATGGCCTTAAATATTTTAGACTGGCTGGCTTAAAATGTTTTTGACTTTTGTTTGCTCCTTCCCTTGGTGGAATTGGAATATAGGCTCAAAATTCCCTCTAATGCCAAACAGCTGCTATTTTGCTTTGTTTCAATTAAAACTGAATGTAGCTGCCCCAGATGCCCTGCCCATGCGGAGCTGTATAAGATGTCACTGAACATCACCAGCAGGCCCTGGAATAATGATGTCGTGCATGTATATTAATGAGCCATGGGGTATTTGGGGAGAAGGAGGGAGAGGAGGGGGGATTCTGACATTTATCGTACTGCAGCAGCAGCAATGTGCAGTAGTCCCCCGCCACCCTCACCTGGGTTTTGCTTTTCCCAGTTTCAGTTAGCTGTAGTCAACCACGGTCCAAAAATGTTGCATGGAAAAGTTCAGAAATAAACAATTCATAAGTATTACATTACATGCTATTCTGAGTAACACGGTGACATTTCTTGTGTCCCTGGCCCTATCCGACCTAGATACGGATCATCCCTCCATCCAGCGTGTCCATGCTGCATATGCCTGTTAGTCGCTTAGAAGCCGTCTCGGTTATCAGACGCAGTGTGGTGACACTGTGCTGCTCGTGTTCAAGTAAGCATCACTTTACTTAACAATGCCACATTCATATAACTTTTACTACAGTATATTGTTATAACTGGTCTACTTCATTCTTAGTTAATGTGAATTGCTTACTGTGCTTAACTTGTAAATTCAACTTTATCACAGGTGTATGTATAAAAGTAACTATATATACAGGGTTTGGTAGCATCCTCGGTTTTGGGCATCTCAGCATATTTGCCTCTCTCCCCCTACCCACAGATCAAAGGAAGTGGGGTCACTGTAAGGCACGTTGAATCTTCACTTTTATGACTTAGAATCAAATGTTTAGAGTTAAAATAACTTAAAAATCATCTGGTCAGATCCTTTCTCATGATTAAAAAACTGGAACCTAGAGAGTCTTACTGATTCGCCAAGGTCACATATCTGACCTGTGACGAGGCTTTACTCTCCCCGCTTGACAATGCACCCCACACTCGCTACCACAGAAGCACTTTTTGAACACCCCGACTTCTGTTCAGTGGTTATTACCTTAGCAGGGAGACAATAGTGGACTTCCACGTGCTCTCTCTCTCTCCCTTTCTCTGCATTGCTTTTCCCCTCAGCCAGAAATTCTACTTTGTTATTGGTAACTATTCTTTATATCCTGAAAAATAGGCAAAAGCTACCCCAATGATAATTTTCACTCATAGGAATGATTTTGTCAGGTCTATACCAGGCACAAAGGGAAACAATCTCAATGAAACTGAAAATAAGTCTTAACATTATGAATAGTGTCAGCTGAGAAAACATGGTCACGAAGTATCTTAAATATCCTTTTATGTCTCTTTCTGCCTTTCCTCAATCTTGATTTCTTCATGAAACCCAGTAGGCATCTTCTTATTGGCAGAGGCATAATATTTGGATAGATAAAACTTCAAGTCATTTCCATGGAAGTTCTGGTTCACGGTAATAGAATAGGTGTAATAATTAGGATAGGCTAGCTGTTCTAAAAGGGCTCAAAATTGCATACTGGCTCTAATATAACAAAAGTTTATTTCTTGTTCTTTTAATAGTATCAGGCAGTGGACACATTAGTGAACCGGCCTTCTTCTAAAGCACAGGGGGTGAACACAAGGCCCTCAGGCCGAATCCGGCCCTCCACTTCGTTTTATCTGACTTGGCACCTTGTTTCCACCTGGTGGTAGTGCCAAGCTGTTGCTTAACTGTTAAGGAGTAGTTACATTTATAGAGTCCTGAAATTACATTCGGCCCTTTGAGGGCAACCGCAAGGCTGATGTGGCCCCCGGTGAGAATGAGTTTGACACCCCTGTTAAATAGTTCTTCAGAGAGCAGGTTGATAGCTTTGACTTCATCTTATTTTTGCTCAAATTCTTCCATAGTTATAATGCTGGAACATCAGAGAACCACATTGGTCTTTCAAGCCAACTAAGGACTTCTAAGATTAATGAGGTGGCTAATGACACAAATTCATAAATGAGAAATACAGCCCATAACCAAGTATCCATGGTGAACATTATAGCTCATGGTGGCAAATCATTGCTTCAACTGACATTTTCCTCTAAAATTGCATATCTATACATATCCAGTCAGGCTTTTAATCAAACTTTCCAATTAGTTCAACTATAAAATTAAACATACTTGCATAGAGTGAGAGCAGAGTGGACTTTTTGAATACTTTTCACAATCCAATAAGGAGTCACTGCAGGCTGAGTGCTATGTCAAGAGTGAGGTGAAGACTTGCAGGAATGCCTTTAGGAAGGATCTGGAACACCCCGAACCACATGTCTGGACACTTGGACAAAGAATCAATCTGGACATGGATGAAAGCAGGACCTCAACATGCTGTAGGCTTCAAGAACTCAGAAATCTGAACACCCAAGTGCTGGAACTTGGCTGTATCATGGGTCATGCTGCAGCCCTGCCAGACTTCCACTCCACCTGCCACCTGCTGCCACCATAGCCACCTGGCTTAAGACCAACGTCCGCCTCTCTACCTGCCGACACTGCCAATGACTGGGACTTTCCACCAGATGCTTGTTCTGCTCGCCTCTATCATGAAGCCCCCCACAATGCCCACCATCTCTGTGTGTACTCTATTGGTTTGCTGGGGGTAGTCTCCCCTAAAAAACCTGGCATTATGGAAAGACACAAATGTGTGTGAGTGACTCCTTTTGGGGATGCTACCTTGCTCACGACGATATTCAATTAGTCACTGAAACCACCCTAATTGATTGAATTGACCACTTCTTTAAAATTTTCCATTTACCAAGCATCCATACTTTTAATCACACATAGACCCTATGAGACATGTACTTCCTTCTCAATTATGTCTCCCATTTTGCAGATGAAAAAACAGAGGCTAAAAGGTTAATTATTTGTTCAAGGTAAGTTACAGGGTTCAGAGCAAACCCAGGTCCACCTGACTCCAAAGCTCCAGGATTTCCACTGTGATGAACTGCTTCCCAGTCAGTCCTTTCAGATGTTTAGAGGAAATGCATGGAGATTGAGCCAGAGTATTGAGAGATTCCAAAAATGAGCTCAAAAGCATTTGCCAGACTTAAGTGTAAAGAGCACAGCCATGACTGGATTTCCCTCATTGCCCACCGACTACTTAGCAACAAGGGGAAGGACTAAGGCACATCTGACTTGACGTGTTACTTCTGACAGTTTACTCTTTCAACCAATTTCATGCCTTTCCAGCCTCTGCTTTGGGGAAATACAGACTGGAAAGCAAGGATCAAACCTACTCAGAAATACAAGCTGAGGTATTATCCCAGCAACTCCCTAAAGCAATTGTAAACACTGTTTGCTTAAGTCTTAAGTGCTTCTGCCTGGCAGTGTACAATGCAAAGTTCAAAGGTTTGCTCATTATTATAATGGGATAAAGCCTTTGCCTTTGGCTGTGGAATAATGAAGATGATTCTTGGGGGTTGTTCCTTCAATCTGTGTTTATGAAAGTTAAAGAAGTTTGTTGTGTAGCTGTTTTCTTTTTCTTTCTTTTTGAATTTCTCTGGAAAGGCTCTCCTTTTCTAGGATCAGTTCTAAGATGAATATTCAGCAAGTTCCTTCATAAAGGGTAGACGATTATAAGTTGAGTTTTGTCCCCCACAAAAAAAAATCTTATGCCTTAACTTTTCATGGTCAATTAAAACCACATTACTGTAGTATTTCCTTATTTGCCAATAATGAGAGACTTGCTGGCCTGACAAAGGCAGATGTAATTAAAACACACACAACAAATGTGTTCACAATATTGCAAAAAAAAATTGGCAGGAAACAAATGAGAACATATTGAAAAAAAATAGAGCATCTCTTTCTCCTACATGATCACTAGCTACAACTGTGATAACAAATACACAAAGCAAAATAATGGTTTTCCGACAGCACACTTTTAGGGTTAACTTTTGAGCGTATATCAAAGACAGACTCATAACCTATAAAGCATTTACTATTAGCAACCATTCATGCCACGTACTCATTCAAGAGACGCACATTCCAAAAGTGACAATGTTTCCACTTTGGGAACACTGACCTAAAGAGAGATATTAGGGGGTGTCACCACATTCTTCCTTGTGCTTTGGATTATTTGTGGCCACTCATAGTCCCTCCTATGCTAACAGCAAGGGCTTGCTCCAGAAGCTGTTCTGGATCACTTCTCCTAGGAATCCCCGGAGTTGGAGCGCGAGGGGAGGGGAAGACGACAAGGGAGAGGGAGATTAGACGAAGTCAGCCCTTCAGCCCTGCCCCTCCTGACTTCCTAAAAAATGACTGGGAAGCATTCCAGTGGTGTCACCTTCCTGAGCACCTTCCACCTCACCTACTCAGGTTCACCTGACTCAGCGGAGGTGTACATAATCCGTACTTGCTCTCTCTCCAAAGAGCAAGATAACTTGGGAGGATCTTTCCTTCGTCTTAGTTTCATCTTTCCTGCATCCCTAGAAAGAAGGCTTATGGTCTTGGACTTCTAAAAATAGACTATACAGTACATGAAAGTCCACCATCTTTCAAACCCTTTTCCCTCTCAAGTAACCCACCCTTCATCAAACCAGCCTGTGATCTCCTGACTTTCGTCAGGAAACTCCTCCGCCTCTCTGGGAAAAGGGGACTTCTCACTAGTTTCTTGTCTGGCTTAAACACTAGGGTCCTCAGCCCTTCATTAAGCACCTAGAGGTGCTTAATGAGGTGCTCAGTTGCAAACTTAGGAAAGGAGAGGGAAGGTGAGATTTAGTGCCACAAGTAAAAGCCAAGATTGTTGCTCCAATTATGTTTCCTTCGCTCCATCAGGGAGGTCTGTAACTGCTTTTCTCGTGATTTTATCTGAGAAACAAGCAATGTCAAGGTAAGCACTATGTTCTGTGCATATTGTGCTCTTCTGAAATATTTTTTTTTATCTTAATGCTGGCAATTGTAAGAACTTTGGAGTTTCTTAGTGGAATTCTCATGTATGTAATCCTGATTTGTGAGTTTAAAAAAGCTGCATTGTAAACATAAATATTATTCTATATATCATTCAGAAATTATAGACTGGTCCTCCCTAAATTACACAAAGAAGCATAATGTTTCATAGTAATATGGTCAGGTTCAATTCCTCAGAGGTAAGACTCTAAAGATGGAAGAATACAACCGTAATGTGGATTTATACTGATTTCTCGACACCTTCCAAACACCTCATGCTCCAAATCGAGATGTTAAGTTAAAAATTATGGAACTATATGACCACTGATGTATTCAAATAAATCCCTTATATGTAGCACAGCACACCCTGTAAACGTTCTTAGAAAAAATGTCAAGGGCATGATATTTCTCTTGACAACAGTATTTCTACCACACTCTTCACTCTTCGGCAAAGAAGACAGCACAGTGTTTCTCTGAGGATAATCAAATCAATCATCTATCAATAAAAGACATTCTTCCTGTTAACATGACCTGGGATACTGCCCTTCTGAAACAAGAATCCCAGTATTTCATGATGAGACAGTTGGGCTCTTTCCTGAGCCAAGCTACCCTTATAGAAGCCATCATTGTATTGGGCAGGCCAAAGAGTCCATTTAGTTTTCTCTGTAAAATAAAAGAAACATTTTTCATTTTCACCAATACCTTTATTGATTTGGGTATTTTGAGTATGTCAGCTATCTTCCGCATGGTATAACATCGATTGTTCTCAATTAATGTCTCGATTTGATCACTATGAACTTCAACTGGTCACCCCAACCGTGGAGCATCATCCAGCAAGAAATCTCCAACACAAAAGTTCAGAAACCACTTTTGACACATTCAATCAGTCACAGCACCTTCTCCATATGCTGCACAAATCTTTTTGTGTTTCAATTGCATTTTTACCTTTCTTGAAATAATGAAGTATAATATGCTGAAAATGATGTGCATTTTCTTCCACCTTCTGTATTAAAATGGCCATACAAAAATTCACCAATTTTGATAATTTTTAATGCATGCTGATATGACAGCTGTCACAATGCAATTTCAAATGAAGTTAAAGACAACTTAAGAGCTACTAGAGCCCTCTTACAAACCAAACACAACTATTGGCCAACACAATAATTGTGACAAGCTCTTTGTTTGCAATCCAGGAGGAATGGTATCAATTCCAATAAGATCTTTTATTTATTCCAAATCCTTCTCACCAATACCAAAAACCTGAGAGAGGACATTTACTCCTGCCACCAATGTAAAATGTCCTGCTTGATGATACAGATGAAAGACAAAGAAGAGGCCTGTTATCCAAGCAATTTATAGTCTGGTAGGACCATATTGGTAATATTGATAATATAATACATATTTTATAACAGAATAGAATAAATATAATATAATGTAGCCCCAACATGTAGTGGTTTAAAACAACTAATATGTATTGCACTGACATTTTGGGGGTCGGGATCTGGGTATGGCTTAGCTGGGCACCTCTGCCTCAAAGTCTTTTGTAAGGTTGCAGTCAAGCTGTCAGCTGGGGCTACGGTCTCACCTGAAACCAGGAAATCAGGGAAGGGAACCCACTCACCTGCAACTCACATGGACCTCTCTACCTGGCGGCTTGCTTCCTCTGGAGCAAGAGAGTCAGAAAAGACTAAAAGAGAGTGTTTAAAATAGAAGCCAAAACCTTTTCATTAGCAGTATCAATAGTGGCATCCCATCACTTCTACCATCTTCTGTTTATTACAAGAGGATCAATAAATCCAGCCCATGTTCAAGGAGGGGGGACTATGCAAAGGTATGAATACTAGGAAGTAAAGATACTTGGGGGCCACCTGAGAGGCTGCCTAACACAAAGTCACAAAGGCGAGCACAAAGACAGACAATTGAGAAATACAAGTTTCCAAGAGGAAGAAATCCCTCTTGTTAGAAAAACAAGAGGTTTCATCATCACAAAGGAGACAGCAATTAAACTATCCCTTAACAAATGGGTAGTGCCATAGTAAGTGGAAATGACTGGAAAGGCAAGGGAGCATGGAATGTTCAGGGAATGAGAGGCCAGTCTGACTAACACGTGGGTCTAAGAGGACAAGTAGTGGACTTGGTTTGTTAACTCTGTTGTTACAGGTATAAGACTAACCCATTGCAACAAAAAAGCAACCTCATGCAGAGGAAAGATGGACTTGGACCTCACGATACCTGAGTTCAAATCCCAGTTCCTCCATTTAACTTCCTATGTGACCTTAAGCACATTATATAAATTTTCTGAAAGTCATTTTCTGAGAAATTACGAGAATTCTCCTTTGCAGAATGGGTATGAGAATTAAATGCATAGGATTTACCGAGCATAGCCCTTGGCACATTGGTAGACATTCAATTGTCTTATTCTCTGTATCCATTGTATTTACAGTGTATCCATACTACTCTGTATCTATACATTCTAGTCTCTCCCATACAATAGGGCCTCAGAAAGCATGTATTAAAATTAATAAATAATGAATTAATGCACGCATGCATTAGTAAACAGATGCACCTCTCTGCCAAATGATGAGTTTCAACAGGACAGTGTTACTCCTTGGACATCCATTCCCTGCTAGAATAACGATGCACATTTTATCTACCTGACAGAAAAAAAGAATGGAGATTAATGAGTGTTATGCAAATAAGTGATCTGTACATATTAGTATTACTACTTGCTAAGAGCATCTAATACTGAAAAACGGCAAATAGTAATAAACTAGGTTCTTAGGGCAACTCTATTTTATTGATCTATCAATACCCTTACTTCAGACTTCAAGTATATTACAGAAATAAGAATAATACTTCAAGACTGCTCGAGAGATAAATAAATCAGGACTAAGCACACACAAGTGCCCATAAAGGCAAGCAGAACGAGTGCACAGAAACACCGGCTGTAGGATTCTGCATTCTTAGGAACATTCCACAGCACTGACATATGGGGTAAATCTTTCTTTTTCCTCCTCTTTCATCATCCTTTGTCTTTTCTCTCCTTCCACTTTCTGAGTTTTCTCCCTCTCTGACTTTTCACCTACATGCTCTTTTCTCTCTCAAAGCCCTTCTCCTTCCAAATAAAAATCCACTGGTTCTATTCTGCTCCCTCTCGACCTAATCATATATTTGCCACCGGCAAGAGGAACAAAAGGCCATTATCTTCTAGGACCAATGGAAGATAGTAAGGACACTGACTCACCCAGAGCAAACGTTTCGTGCATGGCTGGTTGGACGGACTCAGGTATGTTCTTACTGGCTCTCGATAAGAGAACCAGGAATGTCAGAGCCTGTGCACCTGGAATGCTCCCCTAAAATATCCCCCAATAGCCTGACTCCTGGGGTCACTTTAGATGAAGGAACATGTGAGACTTTGTCTTGTCCCAGGAAAATCCACTTTGTTAAAGCACACAGAAACTCTGTAAAAATAATCTACACCACTGAAAGCAGGAGACACCACGTTCTATAATTATCAAGGTTTTAAAAATGGGCTTGAGTCTCAAGAGAGAGTCCGATCATCGATCATCAGAATTGCACACCACCACTAACACTTGAAGAGTATTCCTGCAACTGTGCTTCATTATCAATGGAGGAGAGTCGATGAGGACTCCAGCTGCTCACCAAAATCCCTTGCCTCTACTACCTGGATGCAACTGGACTATACCCCCCAGCTTCTGTTGCAACC
>PVKM010014168.1:0-29371 GCA_004027735.1 Carollia perspicillata
GGGCAGCCAGGCCTGGGAGCGGGGCTCCCCACGTGGGAGCCGGATGGGGGAGGGGGCGCCAGGGGGGAGGCCTTTCCCAGCAGAGGGGATCCGAGACTCGGCTAATTGGAAGGGGCTGGAGCAGCAGGAGCAGGAAGGGGGAGGGGATTACCTGCGGTCCTGCTGCCGGGGGCGGGGCTCTTAGGAGGAGACCTGTGAGGAGCGAGGACCAGGGACGACAGGAGTCTTGGGCTTGGGGCCAGAGGTCGCAGACCCACTGAGCGGGACACACAGAGATAAAGAGTGGGGGAGCTGGGGCAGGGGGCAATTCTCTCTAGGCTGGGGTCAGAGCAAGCCCAGAATTCAGAAAGGGGACAGCAGGTGCCTTGGGAGAGCAGGAAGGGGGATGGAGAAACCATTTCCTCACTTGTTCATTCAGCGTCACAAAGCGGTGAAGCGGCTGCTCTCCAGACAGGCTGGGGGCAGTTCTTTTCCCTGGTCCCTAACTAATTAGCTGTGTAGCATCGGGCAAATTGCGATAAGTGCTTCTGCCCCATAGGATCCTTGGGAAGATTCAAAGAAACGATGCAGGTGAGGTGCTTTAGAAAGTACACAAGTGCCCAGTAATGGTGACCTCTCATTATTATTGATTCAGTAAACAACTGTGAGCCCTGGGCTTGGCTTGCTTCCTTGGTGGCTGAGAGGTTGGCTGTGGTGAGGAAGAGAGCAAGGAGCTACCTGAGTCTCCGCTCTGGGCTGAGTAGAACCCAGGGGCCTGGGGTGTGGGCAGCAGACCCTGTGGGTTGTGGGTGAGGTCCCTGGACCCTGCTGACCCTCAGGAACTGGGGATCCCTCTGGGCCTTCAGCTCCCCCCACCCCACCCAGTAGGAGCAGACTCTGGGGAGATGTGGAATCTCTCAGGGTGATGGTGTGATAAGGGGTAGGCCTAGGTCCAGGTGGACCTTGTGGTCAGCTCAGAGGGCCAGTGTCAAAGTCAGGCTTCCCTGGTGGAGTCAGGGTCAGAAAGCCAGAGAAGGGATCCTAACTAAGCAAGTTCTAGAAGAGTCACGATGAAGTGTGCTAAGCAACCCGCTGGGGAGTGAGAAGGAAATATTACAATCTATGGAGTATTTTATTTCTTTTTACTTCATCTTTTAACAGTTTCAACATTCAATATGCAATTTGTGAGCCACAGTGTCTATCAGTGGAGTCATACATGGGTACTAACAGCAGCACGTGTCCTCTCTGTCCCAGGCCCTCAAGACTGCTTGGCGGTGGTGACTGGTACTCCCATTTCCACTTTCTACAGGGACAACTAAGGCCCAGAGGCCTCAAACCACTTGCCCAGTGGAAGGGCTAGGATGCACACTCACAGTCTGCATCCAGAGTCTATTTAAAGAAAAAACGGTATGTTATGTTTAAATAAATACCTGTGGACATATTGGGTTGGTGTGCTAAAAATGCTCTAGTGATAAGAATCTATGATTTTGGGCACCCTGAAGTTCCCAAGAGGGGCAGGACTTTGTCCTAGATCCCACAGCAAGAGACTGGTAGTGCTGGACTACTCATGTGATGATCTCCCTCCATTATTTTTTAAATTTATTTTATTTTCAGACAGAGGAAAAGGCAGGGAGAAAGAGGGAGAGAAATATTGATATGTGGTTGCCTCTTGCACGCCACCACTGGGGACCCAGACTGCTACCCATGCATGTCCCATGACTAGGAATTGAACTAGTGACCCTTTGGTTCTCAGGCCAGTACTCAATCCACTGAGCCACACCAGCCAGGGCTCCCTCCATTATAAACATTCATAACTGCTTAGTGGCTCTCACATTCCCAGGGCTCCTACACTCTACATTTCCCCACAAGTCTCTTCCTGCCCTCATGTCTTCCTCACCCGTAACAGATGCAGGCAAAGCAGCTGCTCCTGGCTTATGATGGTGGCCTTCCGGACTTCGGCCAGTTTCCTTATGGTAACCCCTTGGCCCAGGCCCAGGACAGCCACTGTCCAGTGGGAAAGAGGGGTGCGAGGGCAGGCATCACACAACTGGCATGAGGCAGACTGTGGCTGTGGAGATGGCCAGGTAAGGAAGCAGGGGGCTCTAACCACTCGCCCCTAGATCTCTATCAGTCGCTCACAAAGGGAGACAAATAGATAAATGCAGAGCTACAGAGATATGTAGCAAAGGATATACAAATATATAGATACTGGTCTGGAGATGTGTAGGTCACTAGATACAGATATACATAAATACATAGACATTCTAGATATATAGTTACATAGCTATAGACATTACTACATAGCTACACAAAAATTCTTAAGATAGAAGCACAGAAAACATTCTTATGTAAAAGGGTGAATAAAAGCCTTGTTAGAACACTTGGCTCTTTAAAGTAACAAAGCAGGATTCTCCCCTTTGGGCTACAGAGACGTGTCCCCTGCTGAGGACACGGGATCACAGAAATAGCCACTGTGTCAGACTTTGAAGCTCTGCTCCCTGGGACCATCAGAACCCCAGCTGTTCCCTTCGCCCAGTGATGGAGGTGTGAAGGCACAGACCACCTCCCTCAGTCTACTCCTGCCTTTCTGGGTCCTGGGGCTGCTGGTGCTCCCCTGGAAGTCTCTCTGTGCCTAAAGGCAGAGCAGAGGGGAGGCCTAGTAGCGTGGACCAGGCTTCACCTATAGGGCCCTCTGGTCTCAAGGCCCTAGCCAATGGAGCTGGCACCAGCTGCCCTTGCTTTTGAAGTAAGGACAGGGGAAAGGTTGCTGGGTTAGCGTTAGTGAGGAAATAAGGCTCCTCCAGTAGCCTCACGGCTGCTAGGAGACACAAGGGAGCTTGAAGCCATAGCAGTTCTCTGTCTCTGACTTCTCCCTGCTTCTGGCTTGAGGCCTCCCCCTTCCCCTTTCTCTCCTTTCTCTTACTCCTGTCTCTGCTTTTCTCTTTCTCTGTCCCCTTTGCTGTTTGTCATTTTCTAATTTCTTTCTCAGTCTCTCCCTTTTTTTTCTCTCTCTCATTTTTTTTCTTTTCTCCCCTTCTTCCTCTCTTTCCCCATCTAGCCTGTCTTGCACTTTCTCTTAGCTGTTTGCCTCTGTTTTTAACCTCAGGAACTTTCACAGATATTCTGGTGGGGAGAGGTGACCAGAGGGCAAACATCCCCATGGGCTGTAGTCATTGCAGCAACCAAAAAAAAGACCAACCCAGAGAGGTACACAGGGATGGCATAGTCCCAACTCTGCTTCCCCTGGCCCTCTACAGCATCTCTCATTGTTGTCCAATCAGCCTCTACTTACATACCTCTGGGGATGGGAGTCTCACTAGGCCCTGAGACAGCTATTCCCTTGCAGAATGATTCAACCCAATAGGAAGTCATCCTCTAAAGTGGACCAAAATCTCTATCCCTGTAGCTGCCACTCATGGGTCTTGACTGTGCTCCTCAGGTTTGTCCTTTGGCAGTCCTTCACATGTCTCCCCAGAGAAGTAAGGCTCTTTTCTGCCTGTATCTTTTCAATGTGGGCCCTCAGTAAAGAACAAGAATCCCTCCAGCTCAGAATGGTTGCATTGCATGCTGGGAGAGGACATCATCAGCCAAACCAGACTGGAGAGGCAGTTGGTAAGAGCATCAGCATTGCCCCAGGGAGGGGCCACTAGTTGCAAATGAAGCCCCAACAGGTCATATCTGAGAAATTCAGCCTGAGATAACAGGTCAGGGGGTGGTGGATGGAAACTGGGCCAACCTGAGGACCTAAGGAAGACAGGAAGGAAGGTAGAAAGCAGGCTGGGGAAGTAGGGAGGCTGAACCATCCCTGTTGGAGCTCCAAAGCCCTTGACGACACTTCCCAGGTGCCCTTGGAACTAAGAAGAAAGGAGCCAGAGAGCAGAGAGGCCTGCTGTGGCAGCTTATTTAGGACTAGCTGCCCTATAAAAAGTGAGGCACAGAGTACTCAATGCTTGGGACTGGGGAATAGCAGGAGTTCCTCTCACCTGCATACCCCCAGGAGAGTAGGCTGAGACCTTGAGGTCCTGTCAGCTCTCATGGGCCTGGGCTGGCTCACTGGTTGCACACCTACCCCTTAGCCTCTATCAGAGCTGTCACACATGCAGTCCCTCGTAAAAGATGCCACTCAGGCACTGGCCTCAGGTGCTTCCTAACCCCTTGGGGTAGCAGGGGTCTTTTCTATGCCTCGGGCCCTCAAGGGGAGATTACTGGCCTCCCTGGAACACTTCCTAGCAACCAACCAGGAGCTTTCATGCTGCAGCTGTTGCTCTGGCCTACCCTCAGTGGATTTTGCTATTCACTGCACAGTAGCGGGCGCCCTCCACCTCCATGCCAGGCCCTATGCTAATATCATATCACTGACGAAAGGGTTAACACCATGTGCCCCACCAGAAGCTCTGCACCCCCCTCCTGGCATCCCCTCTGTACCCCTCAGGTGGCAGGAGTCATATTCCCTAAGGCACAGCTTGGCAGAAAGGGGCCTGCTATGTCCCGGCTGGCCACATGTCCCTTTCCTACCCCTCCCCTTTCTGTTCCTCATGCAAGTGTCAGGAAACAGGATCCAAGGAGAAACCAGGCACCTGTTCCTGAAGTTCCTGACAGGCCCCTCTTCCCTGCCCCAGTCTCTGATCCCCATGAGGCCCCTGGGGCCTGGTGGGAAAGGAAGGCCTCAGAGGGGCAGGCCACCTCCTCCTAGTGGTGTCTTTATTTGGCCTGCCACATTTGGTCCTCCCTGTCAGCCAAAGAGAAGCAATAGAATGCAGTGGTTAACAGCATAGACTCCAGGACCAGATGGACACATAGCAGTTTTGTAACCTTAGGCCAGTACTGTGAGCCTGTGTGGGTCTCAGTTTGCTCATCTATACAATGGGTATCATAATAGTATCCACCACACAGGGTGGCTTTGAAGATTATTTGAGTTAATACAGGTAATCAGAATAGTGGCTTAAACAGAGTAAACAAACACACAAACAAATCATTAAAGTCTGCTCCTATACCCTAGGGCCTGCGGAACCCCTAGCTTCAGGGTTTCTCCAGTTTCTGCTCTGTCTCCTTGGACAGGTGTGGAAATTCTGCCCTTGGCTCCTGCTGTGGCTCCCTTTGTCACTCTCCTTGGGTCCTCTGAGGCTGGACCTTCCTCCTTGGTACTCTAGGGGATGCTAGACAGCCCAAGGAGAGGACAAGAGCCTGCCTGGGAATGGGTCTTCCTCCACCTGCAGCTCAGCAAGGACCTTCTCCTCCCCAGAGCAGGGCAGCTGCTCTGCCTCTTTAAGGCCCTAACTAGGTCATTGCCCAGCTGAACATCCCCTTCACATTCCCCTCACACTAAACAATCTGATCTGATCGCTGGTGATGAGGTCAATTTCACATGGCTTTGTTCCCGCAGTGAGCTTGTCACGACCAATCATTTCCAAGCGAGGAGCCCATAATCCCGCACTGGCTCCCTCGCCCCCAGAGGCCATGGCCCCTTTCTTGCTCGTCAGTGTGAGGTCCAGAAGGGCCAGCGTACCACAAGTTTCCTCATGGCCTCTGTGTGCCCTCCTGCTCTTCCTGGCTGCAGTGGGAGGGGGCCTTGGTTGGGGTCAATGATGGGGCTGTCAGGAGAGGGCAGAATGGGTGTGCCTGGTAACCTGGAGAGAGACCAGTCTCCAGAGAGGGAGGTGGGTGGCCAATGCAAGAGGGTGACAGCAAGCATGTTCTTCTAGGCCCTGGGCTCACCTAGTTTGGCGAACGAGCCTCTCCTCGGGGGTGACCTAGGATGGAACCTAGTATCCTAGGGACAAGAGCTTGTGACAGATTCTGAATATAGATATGCCAAGCCCCCTTGCCTGAGGCCCTTGGGTAGCATAGCAGACACAAGTGAGGTGCCCAAAATCACAGGCCAGGTGTGTACTAGCTAGGCTGTAGGTGCACACGGGATGCAAAAAGCAACTTCTGCAAAAGAAGACTACATTTCTGGCCTTGACTATTTAGCCATGCATTCTTGGTCAAGTCCCTTCTCTCTCTGCTTCAGATTCTCAGGGTGTACCCTGAGAGTGGTGTGCTAGAGCCAACCCACACTTCCTTTCAGTGGGGAACATTCCTGAGCTTCATGGGAGGAGACTGAGAGGCTTGGAATGAGAGGGGGAGGTGGGTGGATGTTCTGCTCCCTCTCTGTCTCCCCAGAGGGGCTTGTGGGGCCCCCACAGAGTGGGTGTCAGTTATGTTTGCTTGTGTTGGGGATAAAAAGCATCATGCCAGAGGAAATGAGATTTTCTTCTTTTGTCTACATCCTTTTGGCAAGATAGGACTCATCCCATCTGCCTGGGCCCCAGGGAATAGACGGTAAGAACAGGAGAGACAGAGCCTGACTGGGCCCTTCGTAAGGGCACTGGCTCTGAGTAGGGGCTGGGGTGCCGAAGTGAGAACCAGGGAAGCCAGGGCAGCTCACTGGGCATCTTGGCCCCAGGTGGAGCCAACAGCTAAGAGGGAAAAGGGGAGAGAGCTAGGCAGGGGGCTCTGGACACCTTATTTGGTGTCTCATTTTGTCCTCATGACATGGTCTATTGCTGCATTTTACAGATGAACATGTTTCCCCTTCAGCTGCAGGTGTGGCTGTTCTCAGGCATGAGGGAGGGGAATGAGGTGGGCAGAGCAGGGCTCAAGGCCAGAATTAGAACATAGCAGTAGCAGGAGTCTCCTCTTTAGGGAACTGATCTCTGGGAAAGTGGGATCCAAAGCCTGGCCGAGCCCAGGCCTGCTGGGTCACGGTGTCAGGAAAGGCACATAGATTTCAGAACCACCTGGCTTCTGCTTCCAGTCTGCCACTTCCTTGCTGTGTGACGTTGGACAATCTACTTGCCTCTCTGAGCCTCCTCAGTCTAATGGAGGTAAGTCAGCCTGACCTTACAGGGTAGGTGGGAGGATTCAGTGAGATGGTGGCTGCACGTATAATAGATGCTAAGTAAGTGTTCTTTCTTGTTCCAATTCATTAGCAAGTCCTGTCATCTTCATCTCGACATAAATCCCAGAACTGACCACTCCTCCACATCTCTACTGCCCCCCCACCCCCAGTCCACTATCACTGTTTGCCTGGATCACGGCAGAAACCTCCTCATGGTCTCCCTGCTTCTATTTTTGTCCTCTGACAACTGTTATTCACACAAAAGTCGGGTGATCTGCTACAGTGCTAAGTCAGTCCTGTCATTTTCCTTTTCCTAGCCCTTCCAGGACTCCTCATGTCTCTCAGAGTAAAATGTGAAGTCCTTATCCATGGCCTTCAAGACTCACCATAGTCTGCCCCTGCTGACTCTTCTGGCTTCATCTAGGGTCTCTTTGCTCATACCCACTCTATTCCAATTGCACTCATCTCTGCTGTGCCTTGACCCTGTGAAGCTGGTTCCTGCCTCAGGACCTTGGCACTTGCTATTTCCTCTGTGTGGAACACTCTTCCTCCAGTTCTTCTCATGGCTGGTTCCTTCATACCACATGGCTCAGCTGTCAAGTCCTTAGAGAATGCTTCCTCTCTAGAGCTTCTTTTTTTAAAAAATATTTTATCCATTTATTTTTAGAGAGAAGGGAAGGGAAGGAGAAAGAGTGGGAGAGAAACATCAATGTGTGGCCGCCCCCCCACGTGTCCCCCACTGGGAACCCGGCCCGCAACCCAGGCATGCGCTCTGACTGGGAATCAAACCGGCGACCCCTTGCTTCACAGGCCCACGCCCAATCCACTGAGCCACACCAGCCAGGGCATAGAGCTTCTTTGTTTTTAAGTCCTTGTCATCTGGGAATTCTTCCCAATGTCTAACCTCTGGCTATGCTGCAGTCATTCAACCTTGTTTCTTTCTATGCTCTTCTTCTCATAAAATGTCCCTTTAAGATCTCATTATTCAACTCCATGCCTCTCAATACTTACTATTACTTGGGTTCTGCTGGATAAGACCCCCAAACACACTATGAGTTCCTGGGGTCCACTGGAAGGAGAAGGTATTTGTAGTTTATTTGGGTGCCTAAGGAATGCCAAGTGTTTCTACACAGGTGCTCTCACCTGGTCCTCCTATCATACCATGTACTTCTTGCAACAGCCCTGTGAGGTAAGGCTTCCTATCCCCATTGTACAGATGAAGAAACTGAGGCTCACAGAGGCCAGATGACCTCTGTCAAAGTCACATAGCTGGCTGTGTGGTGGTTTTCTGATTTCAGGGCCTGTTTTCTATCCCCCAGATTAGAAAAGACCCATTGCCACATACACAGCAAAGGCGTTCCTGGACCCTTAATAGACCTCTTCAAGTGCTTGCTGAATACCCTCACAGTTGCCTATAATTGTCTCTTCAAGTGTCCTCTGATAACATCTGACCCCATGTTGCCTGCTGCTTCTGTTTCCTCCACAGAAAGGAGCCCCCTTCCCTGATCAGTCTCTGCTGGGTCTTGAGGGAGGAGACTCCTTCTGCCTCACTGTCCTTTGTATTGACCACTCTAATACTACTGTTCAATTCCATTGCACTGGGCAAAATGTCCCAAGGCATCTCCTCTGGGTGAGGCTCCAGGATGGCCACAAAGGACCAGAGAGAGCCCAGACATGCCGCTCTCTGATACCAGGAGGGGATGACACACAAGTCCCTGGGAGAGTGGTCTTGGTGAGGGTCTCCTTCAGAGAGTAGGAGATACTCTGACTGGGGGTGTCAGAACGGTGACTGGGGATCTATCTCATGGAGACAGAGCAGAAGGTGAGGGAGGAGCACTGATCAAGTCCTGGAGATGGGAGGAGCAGAATGAATGGCTGGGTGTGGTCAGGGGCTTAGGGTGTGTGAAGAAAACAGTCAAACTATGGGGGAGGGGTACAATTGGGGTGGGATTTCTCTCAGCTTCCCAGACACCTCAGGCTCTGACAGTCATCAGTTTTGCCCAGTTCCCCTGGACAAAGTAGGCAGGCAGGCCTGCTGGGCCCCTGTGTGCCAGGTTATGGCAGCCAGGGGAGTGAGGGCCAGGCTCCAACGGCTGCCAGTTCTCAGGCTTTGGGAGTTGGTCTTGGGCATTTGTACAGACAAAAGATTCCACCATGGTGGAAGGGCCAACTCTGGAGCTCAATGAGTGTTGGCACTTGGGCCCGGAAGAAGAGAGAAGCATGAGCCTTGTAGAGGGCAGATAGCTTTCACCCTTGGCAAGAGATGATTACCACTGTGCAGGCCCATTAACAGCCTAATAAATTAGAAAGCAAGCATTAGCACGTGGCGGCAGAGAGAGTGTGGTATGGGGGAGGGTAGGCCAGATGAACCAGGAGCCAAATTCCTTACCTATTGTGGGCCAGAGAGGGGAAAGGGACCCTAG
Organism: Carollia perspicillata; assembly: GCA_004027735.1. Classification (NCBI taxonomy): domain Eukaryota; kingdom Metazoa; phylum Chordata; class Mammalia; order Chiroptera; family Phyllostomidae; genus Carollia; species Carollia perspicillata. Next base: position 9,283 of record PVKM010014168.1, read on the forward strand.
GATTCCAAATGACTTGAGTGCGCACTTGGAGGCTAGGCTGAGAGATTTCACTTTCTCACCGACTTCTCACACTAGCCTGTGGGCCAGGTGTTAATGTCCCCATTGTACAGAAGGGGAAACCAAAGTGCAGAGAAAGTGAGAGACCTGCAGGAGTTTTCTAGGGTCACACATCTGGCTGACAAAGAGAGGCCTGGAGGAGCCCTCCACCACACATGGGTACTAGAGGGAGCCGGTGGGTTGTGGGGTGTCAGAAGGTTGACTTGTCTACTTGGAACCTGATTATGTCATTGTGAAGTCTATATATCTGCTCTAACGAAAGACTTGCTCACACATGTTTTGGGCAGCCTCACTGCAAGAAGATAGTAGAGCACTCAGAAGATCTATAATAATTGCCTTTGTGATCTCCATCAAATTTGGCCTACTGGGAATTACCCCTTTGAAGTGTTTATCACATCCCATATTATAAATAGCCAGGCTCAGCTCTGCTCTGCACCACCATCCCATGGCTGCCTGAGAGCTGCGCAGGTTTGTGGACAGAGAGAGGGATGAGGAGGGAAACCAGGCACAATGGGGTGGAGGGCATTTGCCCTGGCCACCCAGCTCTGCAGGCAAGCAGGGGGGCCATGGCCTTCACTAAGCACAGAGTCAGAGTCTGAGCACTATGATCTTGCCCAGTGTGCACCACATCCTGAGATGGGGAGTGCCATGTCTTAGCATTCCCACCCCCCTTGGATCCCTTTGTATTCAGTGAAGTAGCCCATTCTTTTGTGTGAACATCCAGCAGACAAGAAGAATTGAAGCAACAAAGAGAAGCTGGGCGATGAGAAAATGTCCTTGGAAGTGATGCCAATATGAACATACCCATTGACTGACTAGGAAACTGAGGCTCAGGGAGGCATCAGGCACTGTTATGTGGGGGTGCTGGATCCAGAACCACATCTGTCTGACCCCACATCTAGGCTTTTTTTCCATCATGGCAAAGGGCCATCAGTCTGGTTATGGAGAGTGTTGCTCATTTCTCCTTGGGAGGAAGGTGAAGTGGCAGCTTGGCAGAATGTGGCCTTTACACACATGCATACACACCCTGACCCCCTTCCCTTCTGCAGCCAGTATCCTCTTGTCATTCAGCCTTGATCTCCCCATTTCCATAGCCCAGAGAGCCCTGTTGCCTATGTATTTCTACCATCACCCATGTGGCCACAGCTCCATGCCTACCCTTTCAGGAAACCTTGTGTGAGATTTGTAGCCACCAGTTTCCCAACCTTCCTGATCTTGTCCTGGACCCCTCACCTGCCTTCTGGTCTCCCTCATTGCCTGCTTTACTTTCCTGAGATTGCTGTAACCATTTGCAATCAATTTGGTGACTTAAAACAATTCAAATGAATCCTCACATAGTTCTGAAGGCCATAAGTCTGAAATCAGTATCACTGGGTTGAATTCAAGGTGTTGGCAAGGCCACGATCCCCCAGGAGGCTCTAGGGGAGACAGTTTCTTGTCTCTTCCAGCCTTTAGTGGATTCTGGCAACATTCCTTGGCATGTGGCTACATCACTCCAATTGCTGCCTTCATGGTCACATGGCCTTCTCTTTTCTCTCTGTGTCAATTTCTCTTGATGTCCGTCTTATCAGGACGCCTCCCTCTCATAATGTGATGACATTTGTGGCCCACCCAGATGATGCAGAATAATCCTCCATCTCAAAATCCTTAACTAAGTCAAATCTGCAAAGATTCCTTTTCCCAAAAATAAGGTAACAGAGGTTCTAGGTATTAGGACCTGATATTTTTTGGGAACCTTATTCATTCACCCTACTCCATTGTCTTAGGAACCCATATGGTCTTTCTCCTTGTGAGACTGAAAGTCCCAGAGGGTAGAGGCAGTGACTGACATCTGGGTGTTCTCTGCAGCCCCAACCCCACCCCCGCATCATACTCAGAACCTCCAACAAGCCTCCAGAAAGGCTATCTGGCTGAGTGCTGGCCAGGCAGAGTGTTTGATATCTTGCCCCTCTGTCCGTGGGTCCACCATCAGCTCCTGGACATACTCAGTGCCTCCCTCCTTCAGGCTCTCAGAGCTGCAGAACAGTGTGAGGGCAACTGACTTCTCACCTCCTGGCATCCGACTAGGTGTTTCAGGACAAATTCACAGAGACAAGTGGTTGGTGGCACATGAGGAGGCATAGCTGCTCACTAATCAGATTTGAAGCATGGTTCTAACTCTAGGTGGGAGAGCTAATTTCATTGAATTTCAGAGTCTATTTTCTAAAAATCCCTGACAGACAAGGAGGGACTGAACCTAACACCTACCAGTGTTATTGGTAGAAATATTACATGTTATTCTGCGATCCTAAAATCCAACCCCCAGATACAGGCTGGCCAAGGGGAAACAGGTGAGAGGACAGAAAGCAGAGGGCAGGACTTATTTGTTTCCGCATAAGTCCAAGGAGACTTCAGCTATACCAGTAGGGATCATAGAAATTTCTAGAACAAGGAGGTGACAGCCTGCTCTGGAATATGGTGTCAGCTCTGAGCCCCACATATTAAGGGAGTTCCAGATGCACAGGACCATGGCCAGGAAAGCCAAAGCAGACAGGGGAGGAAGCTAGAGCCCTGGCCTCATGAGGAGCAGTTGAAAGAGCTGTGTAGCTTGGAGAGGACTCAGGGATTATGGTAATGGTGATACTTCAGACCTCTAAGTGGCTATTTGAGAGCAGAAGGAGAAGACAGGGTCTAGGTAGCCCCAAGAGATAGCACTGTGACTCATGGGCAGAAGCCACAAGGAAGTGAAGTTCAGCCCAATTCAAAAAATAACTTTCTTAGAGTTAGGGCTATCCTGAGATGATCTTTCTCTTTAGAGTGATTGAGCTTCCCGCCTCTGGAAATAGAAAGGCAGAGAGAGAGAGTGGTCCAGCATTTGGATGAAATATGGTTGAAGGGGTTTGAGCATCAGAGGGGATTTGAGCAGACCAGATCAAGCCCTACAGGTCTGAGAGAGCCTTTTTCCCATAGAGCCTTTCTCTCTTCTCCATGTCCCATTACTCACCCAGCTCCACTACCCACAGCCTTACTCTCTCACTTCTCAGAAGACCCAAAGCACCAACCATGGTGTATTGGAACAAATCATTCAGGCTTCATTTCCCTCATGTGACTGAAGGTCTTCCAAGCAGAGAGAAGATTCCTTCAACTACAGCCTCACTTCTTCCCTTTCCCAGACATCACTTCAGGCCTCGGCCACACTAGCCACCAGAGAAGAAAGAGAACATTGCCACAGAGATAGGCAGGAATAGTGGTCACTTGCCAGCCAAGAACCTTTAGAAACTGGAGAGATTTGTACAGATTCAAAACAGTTGAAGTGCATCCTGGATGGAGGTGGGGAGAGTGAAGGTGCCATTGCAGGGTTCTTTCAGTCCTCAAAGACTTTTGTGAATGCCAACCCAGATTCCTGCCTTTCCCTTTTCTTTCTTGTACCATTCTGAGTGTTCTCTCAGCCCAAGCTCTGTTCCCAGGGACTCTTCCCTCCCTGCTGGCCCCTCTGGCTCACTACAAGCACCCTCCAGATGGGCCCCATTCTCCCTCAGCCCCCCTAGCTGGGCCCGCCAGCTGGACCTTCTCAGGGAGTGAGGCTCCAGGAAGGTAAGGAGCCCACCCAGCAGGCTATAAGGACAAGAGCTGCCTGTGGGGTGAGAGAGCTGTAGGGGGAGGTTCCCCCATATGCAGTCTGATTTGAAAATGGATAAATGAAGAATGGGGATGAAGGTGGGAATGGCTTTGTTGGCTACAAAAAATGTGTCAGGCCCAGAGATCCTGGGATCAGAATGGTCATTCTGTTCTTCAGTTCCACTGGCCCCAAGCCCACTGAAACACCATGTACATGTGGTGGTCAGTGTCCCACAGGGAGGGCCCCGAAGCCTGGAGTTCTGTTTTGGGTCCTGCCCCTGATTCTTTGTATGACTTTGGGCAAGCGCTTTGCCCTTCCCTGCCTGGGCCTCACTAAGGCATACCTTAAAAAATGTTTGCAATGCCAGCTTATGGAGTGAATGACACTGGACTAGACATAGTCCAGGCCCCCCAACATCATCACCTGTCATGTGGAAATAGGTTGAGTTTTGCTTACTCATTCACTGACTCTCCCCAGACTGGAAGCTCCCTAGAGGCAGGGGTGGATGTCTGTCTCATTCATCACTGTACCTCTCCTGTTGAATTCAGGGCCCTGTTGAATGAGTAACTGAACACTAAAAGCTATGGATAGCAACCCTAGAAAACCCATCTTCACACAGTCTGACCTACAATTCCAGCCAATTCTCAGACCCCAGAAACTCATCTTTCACATATCCTATAGATCCATGGTCCCAGTTTAGGAGACCTAGGAAAGACCCAAGAAGGTGGTACACATTCATGACATTATGCGCTGTGTGAAAAGAAAGATTTCCATGGGCCTAATTGAGGATGAGAATGGGGGTGACCAGGGGACCAGAAGGTGTGAAGTGTCTCCAGGTTTGATTGGGACAGAGCAGCCCTGAGTCCCGGAGCCACCAGAAGTACCAGGCTCTCTGCCTTGGCTGTGGCCTTACCTATGATTAGACGCCAAGGAGAGCACAGTGTCTCCTTGATGGCTTGACACTGGACTCCAAGCAATAAATGAACCCTCTGGTTGAGGCCTCAGAATCTTGGGCTTTGATCCAGTGGCAGTCAGTGGCCATGGGTATGGCAACCTTGATGGAGTCCTGAGACCACAGGGATGAGGAATACTCCTGGGTCATGGGGCCCCTTCAAGGCCCATCCCTTGGGGAGCTAGCTTGGGTGGCCAATGGGACTTCCTCCATCCTCGTGCCTAGCCTCTTGCCCCCTCACAGTTCCCTCAGTCCTCACCAGCTTCAACTGGGATCCTAGTCCCTGTCCTGCTCACCTACCAGGCCTGCGAAGGCCAGGGAAATGCTTTGGACACTTTAAGAAGCTGTGCCCTGGGAGTGGTTTTTGCTGGCACTTTGTTTGACTGCTGTGTTGCAGTGCTCTCTTAGTGGGACAGATATCCTCTAGGGCAGGGGTCCCCAACCCCCAGACCACAGATCAGTACTGATCCTTAGCTGTTATGAACCAGGCCACACAGCAGGAGGTGAGCAGTGAGTGAGCCAGTGAGTGAGCGAGCGAAGCTTCGCTTGCATTACTGCCTGAGCTCTGTTCTCCTGTCTCTCCTCCCACCACCTCCCTCCCCCCACTACCACCCTCCCCCTTGTCCATGGGAAAATGATCTCCCATAAAACTGGTCCCTGGTGCCAAAAAGGTTGGGGACTACTGTGAGTCTAGGGGATGCCAGGCCACAGGGAGTCTGTCTGCCAGAATGAGGATAAAATGGGTTCCAGGAGTTGGCCTGGTCTGAGTTCAAGTCCTCCCTCAGCCACTTCAAGCATTATAACCTTTGGAAAGTCATTTATTTGATTTCTCTGAGCCTCAGCTTACTCATCTGTAAAATAGGAATCACAATATATATCCTCTGTTGCAAGGATTTGGTGAGATTATGCATACCATCCACTTAGCACAGGGCCTTGCACTGGCTTTTTAGTAGATGGGAGCTCTCTTTCATAGTTAATATTGGCAACAAGGGTTCCTACACATGTGGTCCCTGGCCCAAAAGATTCAGTACTGCCCTGGAGCTTGTTAGAAATGCACCTTCTCCAGCCCCAACCCCAGTCCTACTGAGTCAGAATCTGTATGTTAATAAGATCCCTGGGTGAGGCCTATGCAGGAGAATGTTTGAGAAAAGCTAGGCTAGTGTCTAGCCTTCAGATGGTCATACATGATGAATATCCTCTTCTGATAGCCTGTATTGGACATGGCTGTATACATCCTTAACTGAAAACAGTAGTAGTGGTGGTTATAGTAGTGAACACAGTTTGAGCACTTACTATGTATCAGACAGTATTGTGGGTGCATGACAGCAACCTCACAAAGTCAATAGCACAAGCATCCCCATTTTACCAATGAGCAAGGCAAGGCACACAAAGTTGGAGCCATTGTCCCAAAGCTGCAATTAGTGAGTGATGGAACCACAGTGCAAACCCAAGCCACCTTCCACTAGAGTGCATGCACTGAGGGTATACATAGAAAAAAAAACTGTATTTAGGGAGCAAAGCAGTTGATTCCATTTCACAGGCACCTACTGAATTGCTTTTTAGTGTCTGTCTGGTCCAGGACCTGGAAAGGCAGAGATGGAAAGGGCACACAGGCTCTGCCCTCGAGGAATCCCCAGGCCAGTGCAGGAGACAGGCACAGCAATAAATGAGGTAAGGGGGCAACCTGTGATCCCTGCTTTGTAGGCAATGATGAGAATGATGCTGCGAGACATAGAAGAGGGGAGCAGGCTAGGTCCTTTCTGCTTCCTTTGCAGATCTCCAGGCTCTTAGAAATGATTAGTGACTTTCAGCTCATCCAGTGAGGCTAGGATTCTAAAGAGAAGAATTTTGGTGAGGGGGGTGGGGTAGTGATGGTCAGGAGATCCAGATTTGAGCCCTGTATTAGTTTTTAGCTCTCCTGGAAAATTGGGCCCCAAGTTTCTTTAGGTCTTTAGAAATGAGGGGTGGGTGATGTGGCTTGGATTTTAAACCCTAATTTAGGACTAAGAGACCTGTTGTAATTTCTCCGGGACAGGAGCCATAACTTCCTTGCCCACTGCTATATCCCAGGCTCCCAGCCCATCACCTGGTCCCAAGCTGATGCTCCATAATGATTTGTTGAATGAATGTCAAGTGAGCAGTTGCAGGAAGAAGGGCCCAGGGTTACCAGCCCATCTTATGCCTAGAAGTCCTCTGTCCTCAACAGAATCAAATAAGCCTCCTCTCTCCCTGCAGGGCTCTGCTCCCAGCCCTGAGCTGGACTCAGTTCTGCTTCTCTTCTTCAAGAAAATAGGGCTCTGGAGATGCCTGGCCACTGCTGCCTGTCAAGAAACACAGACCTGATAAGGCCCTTGGAGATAAGGCCATTGTACAGATAGGGGATGAGGCCAGAAGGGAGAAGGGGCTGACACCGTAACATGCAGGGCTCCTGCAGCAGCATCAGGACTGGTAGCCATTTGATCTTGTGCTTGTAGAGGGCTCCTCCCCTGGCCCTCTGCCTGCCTGGCTGGGGGCTCCCAAGGGCTAAGCAAAGAAAGAGGTAGAATCTGAATAAAGGAGAAAGGTCTGTCACACAGAAAGACTGATCATCAGGTCTAGGGGGCAAAATTGGGGGTACAGGAAAGTCAGAGGTGGCAGCACCAAGGACAAGGCTGTACATGGGCACAAGCTGGTGGGGGAGCAAGGGGCAGGCAGGGGAGGGGCAGGCAGGAAGCTGCAGTTTGAATGTCGAGGACACATGTTTCCCATTAGGCGCTCCTCCTCTCCCGCCTCCTCTCTCTTGTGGGAAGTGGAGGGAGAAAAAAGAGGATGTGATGTCTAGGTGAGCCCCATTATGTGGGGATGTGTTGGCATGAGTTCCCTGGGTAGCCCCCTCTGCAGCCCATGGCACCAGACCAAAGGGAAGAGCCAGAGCCAGAGCCCTAACCTGCTTGCCCAACTATTCTGTCTCCTTGAGATTGGGTCAACACCCCCAATTTCCGTGGCCTGACACCCACAAGATGCCCTCAATCTACCAGCTTTCAGTCAAACATCACCAGCTTTCAATCTGTCCATCAACACTTGCCAGGCTATATGACCTTGATTAAGTCACTTCTCTGAGCCTTGGTTCCTGCAAATGCAAAATACAGAATGATCCCTGCCCTGCCTTCCTCCCCAAGCAGAGTGTAGGGAAGGAGCAGAGACCGCACATGGAACTGCCCCTGCCCTTGCTGTTCCATGGGCAGTGACAGAGCTCATGAGTCGGAGGTGTTCAACCTGTGGTCCATGGGCCACATGGAGCCCAGGATGGCTATGAATGCAGTCCAACACAAAATTGTAAATTTACTTAAAACGTTATGAGATTTATATTTGTGATTACATGTCATGATGTATTTAGTGTTCAGTCCAAGACAACTCTTCTTCCAGTGTGTCCAGAGATGCCAAAAGGTTGGACATCCCTGAATACATCCTGGCCCTGCCTGGCAAAGATGCATCTCCAATATCACCCTACTATGCAGTGAAAGTGCCTCTGGCCTCAAAACTGTCCCTTATACTAGCCATTCCAAAAGCGATCTCAGCAGCCTTTTCACAGAAGAAAACACAGCCATATACTCACTATGTACACATACTTATGCACGCACACATGTACATACATGAACAAGCTAAGGAAGAGGAGGCGACCTAGTCAGTGACTAGGCAACCTAGTCAAGCAGACCCCCAGTGACAGGGCCTCCCCTAGGTGTTCACTGTGTATCACTTCCCCAACTCTTGACCACACCTGGAGGGGAACTCACCATCATCCTCTTCATTTTGCATGTAAAGACAGAAGGGAATGCCTTATTCCACATCCTCCTGCTCCAGAGTGGCCAAGCCCATAGTACAACCCACATGAGTTGGACCCCAATCTCAGGCTGCTCCCATGGTTCTACACGGCCTTCTCTGGGCTTGAGGATGAGATTGGCAGGAACACAGATCATTACAATTGAACAACCAGTGCACAGGCCCATGATGGAATACTGTACAGCAATGAAAAAACAACTTATGGTGACATGCAATCACCTGCTTTAAGCTCCCAGACATTATGTCAAGTGAAAGAAGTTACATGCAGACAAGAGCACACCAGAGCATGCCCCACTTATATCCTTTGTAAGTGAACTTCAAAGAATGGCAGAACCAATTTATGGAGTTACCCTTGGGGCAAGAGGGGTCCCATAAATCAATACATACGTAAAAATTCATGGAGCTGTAACACTTCACATCAGTGCACTTGACTGTATGTAAATTATACCCCAATAGAGATTGTACTTTGAAAAACCTAGTGTGCCAAGAGCTTTACCCCTGTCTTTGCATGGCTGGCTCCTTGTCATTCAGGTCACCCTCTAAATGTCACTTCTTTAGAGAGGCATTCCCTGACCCCACTCCCCTTCCAATCCAATCTAATCTAGTAAAAATCCCCCACCTCTCTTCTATTAACTTATTACTCTCACTTCTATTAACTTGTTTTCCTGAATGTTTGGCCTGTACCAGCAGTGTGCTGGAGCTGCCTCTTGCTGGCACTTACCAACTCAGTGTTCAGGGGCTTCTCTTTCATAGCTTGGAATTGCCATGCTGAGGTATTTACAACACAGAAATCAGCAGATGCTGCAGATCAGGGCTTCCCTCCTCCAGAGCTGGTGGTTCCACAGTTACCAGCACACCCTGTACACCTTACTGTCTGAAGTTACCTCATGCACTTATTTGTCTGCTTGGTTGTGATCTGCTTCTTATGCATATAAGCTCCAGGAGGGCAGGGCCTCTAACTTATCGTTTTTACTGTTGTACCCTGATGCCCAGAACAGGATTTGGTATATAGCAGGTGTTCAATAAATGCTAGTGACATGAGTAAAGTTCTGATGGTAATTGTTGTGAAAGCACAAAAGAAGGCATAGTCCACTTTATGTCAGAATTGAGAACATTTGAGCTGGGGCTTCAATGATAAGGAAGAATTCACCAAGTGCACGAAGGACAAAGGATTTCTTAGGCAGAGGGAACAAAATGGAGGCATGAAAGAACATGGGAGAATCTGGGGAAACCCAGCAGCCAACCAGGTGGTCATAATATAGGGTAGATGAGGTGTGGAGAGGTATGGGGAATGATGTAGGAAGGTAGGCTGGGGCGCATTGTAAAGGGCCTTAATTTGAACGGAGGACTGGATTTCCTCCTGGTGCTATGTAGCCATTGAAATGTTTTAATTAAGGAAGGACTCCAGCCCTGATCAGTGTGGCTCGGTGTGTTGGGCATTGTCCCACGAAGCAAAAGGTTGCAGGTTTGATTCCCTGTCAGCGCCCATGCCTGGGTTGTGGGTTCATTCCCTGGCAGGGCACATACAAGAGGCAACTGATCAATGTTTGTCTCTCACATTGATGTTTCTCTCCCTCTCTTTCTCCCTCTGTTTCCCTTTCTCTAAAGATAGATAGATAGATAGATAGATAGATAGATAGATAGATAGATAGATAGATAGATAAGAAATACTGCAATGAAGTCTTTGCTTGCAAGATGTCTCTTGTGGTGGGGTGATGTGCAGGGTGTGTGGAAGGTGAAGGCTGGAGGCCCCATAGGTTGCCTAGGACTGAAGGCTGCTCTTTTGACCCCTCAGTCATTCTCATTATTTTCCTGCCTGTTTCCTCTCCCTCAGCCCTCAATGTAGATGGAAAACAGCTGACCCCTTCCTCAAAGCCAAGTGGTCCTCCAGAATCTAGGCCTTAGTTTTGATTTGGCACACTTTTTCTCAGTCTGGCCTCACTCAGAGTATGCAGCCCATGTGGCCCTGCCAAGACTGTTAGAAGGATAGTGCCCACTGTGGGCACAAGGACTGTCTATGCTTTTCTAGTGTTCTGACAGCCACCCCATTCCCTATTTTGGGCCCCATCCTGCTGGGCCCCAAACATTAGCAGCCACCACCATGGTTGCCACTAGAGGAGGAGGGTTAAGGGGCTTTTGTTGTCTGCGGTATTGCTATGCAGGGCCAGCCACAGGCAGCTCTGAGGTTGGGCTGTGGTCTGGTGTGGGGCTCATGCTTGGCAGCTGAGGCAGGCCACCCTAGCCTCGACTCCCACTACAGGCAATGAGAGCTAAATTAGAGCCTCCAGCCTTCCAATTTAGAGGACCAAAAATAAACCCAGAAACATTCCTGCCTGTACCCAAGTGCTCTATCCTCCAGGCAGAAGGAAGGCTGTGCCCTCAACCCCTAAATTACGGAAGTTGAGGAGCTGAGCAGCTAGCGATGGCTAAAGTATGGGCCATAGGACAATCATTCAGCATGGGAGGGACTGGGTTGGGGCATTTGTCTGTTTCTATAATCAGTTCACTTCAGTCTCATTGGACTCATCACATGTTTAATGTGAAGCACTGGGCTAGCTTAGTCCTGTGGTGATCACAGGGAGTATATATTAGGACTTCCCCATTTGGGAGATGCCCTACAGACCATCTGGCCACAATTCTCATGTTACAAATGGAAAAATGAGGCCCACAAAGCAAAAGAGACTCACCCAAGGTCACACAGAAAGTCAGGGTACAGAGCCACAACTGGGATATGGGGCTCTAATGCAGGATGAACTCCACCTCAGGCAGGGCCCTGGGGAACATGCTGCTGGAGTTTCAGATGTCCTGTTGGGGGTACTGTGGATGATTCCTGGAATTTAGTTGACATGCAGGAACTCAGAGATGACATGTGAGGGGCTTCCCAATGGTAGGAAGTCTCATATGAGCACCTCCTAGCCAGAACTGGGAACCTAAGGTAGCCCAGGAGTTGCCTGGGTACATGGGTGTTGCTCCCTAGTATCAGTTCTGATGGAGACTTCCCTCCAAGGGCACCTGCTGCCACCCTTTCCTGAGGAGGATGGAAGATGAAGTGATGATAATCATCATCCCAAGAAGAGCTAACATTTATTAAGAGCTTTACAATGTGCTAGGCTCTATGGATCTCACTTGATCCTCATGACAACCTAATGAAGTAGGGCTACTGTTATTCCCCTCTTAGGGGTGAGAAAACTGAAGCACAAAGGAGTTAAATGACTTCACTAAGGTGACACAGCTAGTGTTAGAGCTGGGATTTGAACATAGGCAGTCTGGTTCTAGGGGCTGTGTACTTAATCACTACACTATAATAGTGTCAATGATAATGATAATAATGAGTTCATGTTTATGGAGTACTTACAATGGGCCAAAACTTGTTTATAGCTTTTCCTACTACAAGTTTCCCCAATACTGCTTATACCAATATTAATAATTACTGAAACTATTAGTCCATTTATTCAACTAATAGCACTGGCCATATGACTAACAGCCAATATTACTGCTGGCCACTTACTTATCTATTTAATCAGAGGGTCTATTCTTGTCTTAATAAATATCAGTATAACTACTGCTCTTATCACATTTATTACCCTTATTTTATTAACTATCCTAGAATTCACTGTCACTTTAATTACAGCTTATATATTTACCCTACTAGTAAGCCTATATCTACATGATAATGTCAAATGACCTAGCAAACCCACGCATACCATATAGTCAATCTCACCCCTGACCACTTACAGGAGCTTTGTTAGCACTTCTAATAACATCAGGAGTAGTCATATGATCCCACTTTAACTATTCAGTATCATTATCTTGGCTTGATCACCAACATTTTCACCCTATATCAATGATGATGAGTTATTATCTGAGAACGCACTTTCCAAAGCTACCATAGACAATCATATAAAAAGGATTTCATTATGGGATAGTTTAATCCTCACAACAACTTTCTGAGGTGGGTAATATTATTATTATTATCCCAATTTACAGGTGAAAAAACCAAGGCATATAAAAAGGTGAAATAAAGAGCTCCTAATGCTTCTACAATACCTTGCCAAATGCATAAGGGAGAAAGGGTTTCCTGGGCAGAGAAACAAAAACAGAGGCATGAAAGAGCATGGGAGAGTCTGGGGGAACCCAGCAGTTGGAGTGTATTGTAGGGTTGGGGGGCAACATGGAATGTCTTGGAGGTTTCCCAATGCCCACTGAAGGGGATATTTGCAATGACTCGGATGAAAGAGAATCAGGGGCTTCCTTTTAGTTGGTCATGATCTGAGGCCTGGGCTGGTAAGCCAGAAACATCTTAAGAACCCTCCCTTCCTCTGCCAGGCTGGGCCAGGGCAGGAGGAAGTGGGCGAGCAAGTGGTGCCAGCATCTGTAGGGTCTGTCTGTCCTCTTTTTAAAAAATTCATTTTATTTATTTGAAAAAATTTTTAAAGATTTAATTTGTTTAAAGATTTATTTACTTTTAGAGAGAGGGGAAGAGAGGGAGAGAGAGAGGGACCTGGCCCACAACTCAGGTATGTGCCCTGACTGGGAATCAAACCAGTGACCTTTCTGTCTGCAGGCCAGCGCACAACCCACTGACCCACACCAAACAGGGTTGTCTGTCTTGTTCAGGAGTTCACCATCCTGGGAGTCTGGTAATTCTAAGAGACCCAGAGAATGTCAGGGCCACAGGAAAGGCCCTTCATGTGACCCATGGTCTCATGGCAACAATGTTAAAGATGAGGCTCAGGGTATTGGAAGGACTCCTCCAGTATCACTCAACTGAGAGGTAGCAGAGCTGTGGTTCAACTCCCAGTACCCAGAGTTCTTTCTCTTCCACATCTTGACACCTTTTGAACAGGACCTTGGAGTCTGAAGAGACCTAGGGATGAATGATGGCAGAATTCTCACCTGCCACATAGAGGCCACAAGGAGGTGCTACAATAGTTCTGAAATACCAGCAGAAAAGAACTGTCAACCTAAAATTCAATGTCCAGTGAAAATATCCTTAGGGAATGAAGCAGAAGTAAAGACATTCTTAGGCAAAGGAAAGCTAAGAGAATTTATCTCCAGCAGATCTCTTGTACAAGAAATACTAGACAGTGCTTCAGCTGAGAAGGCAAAGAGGGAAATGGGGCAGGAGTAGATTTCCTGCTATTTGCCATGTGGGACCTGAGCACCTTCTTGGTCCTCAGACCTGTCCTCTTACTGTCCCGCCCAACCTAGATGCCCAACCCTTTGCCCACTGATGGGTCAGAGATCTGGGAACCCAAGGTCTGGGCCCAGAGGCTGGGCAGAAAGGTAAGGGAATATGCATGGGATGTACAGCTTGGGAAGCAGAATGGCACCAAATGCCACTACTGACTTGCTGGTAACCTCAGGCAGGTTTTTTTTTTTCTGTTTGTCCTCTCTGAGCCTCTCTATATCTGGCCATTGGAGAATAATTGTCCTTTTGTGTGGCTGAGACAATAGGAAGGATGTGACAGGACCATCCAGATGTGAGGGATGGTTAGTATTAGTCCTCTGCTGACCTCCCTCCTTGCCAGTCAGCCAGGCATTTGCAGCAGGGGCTGGGGGCAGGCCACTTAGCAACTTGGCTTCCTTTTACTCCCTCCCTGGGGGCCTTTGCAGATCTGGATTCCAAGGCTTTGATGGAAGGCGTAGGAGCTGCCTCTTCCATTGGCAGCCTGAGCTCCCTTGCCCGGGTCTACCTCTTTTCATGATTCTTTCTGGTCCCCATAGTTTCTTCACACATGCTATCAGAAGAGGAGGAAATGGGCCAGAAGTACAGTGGCTTTTTTACCAGGAGTAACTTGGGGTCCCTGGCTGATGCTGGGGTACTCTGTGCTCAGGAGGCAGGCTGGGGGATTCTACAGCTGGAGGCTGGGTCCTGAATGCCAATTTTGAAGACAAGATGAAGAGGTGAGTAGGTAGTAATAGCTGCTATGGCTGGGTAACAAGGTGACGAGGACAGGAATGCAGTTCAGCCTGGACACAGAACAAAGGCTGCCAGAGGAGCCCAGAGATCTTGCTTTTAAACACACCAAGTCATTTGCCAGTCTTTGGCATTCTCCTTTTCCTCCTTAAGACTCAATCACTCATTTGTACCATGCACGTATGAGTCTGTCTGTGAGCATGTGTAGGGGAGGGTTGGACTACTATTCACTAAGGCATCAAGCTCTGATGCACTGTGGTTCCAAGTGCATGAGTTAAGGCCCAAGGCAGGAGGCCCAGGGGAGGAGGGAGTCCTGGAAGCTATCTGGGGGAATGATACAATGTGGTCCTCACTAGAACACTTAGTTTTCCCATTAAGGATCTGAGAGTTCCAACTCTTCTCATTATCATTTACAGCAAGTCATGTAATGTTCCTAATGTCCCAAGCCAGCTTTGCTTTTCTCCCACAGACTCCACCTTTGTAGGGAATTACCATCTTGGTGGGCCATGGGGAGGATGAGAGATTCCCCTTTGTACCTGATCAGAGGGTTCTGCAGGACAGCTATGAAATTGGGTCAGAACCAGTAGGTCCCCAGTGTGGTTCCACATCCAGCCTAGGCTAGCCCTCTGTATAGCCTGGCTCTTTGGTAGGCTGGTACTAGGCTCTCTCAACCTCTAAAACTTTGAGCAAAGCAGCTCCCATCTGACCGATTCTCCTGGGGGCAGTCACGGGTCTAGGCCATATTGTTCTTCCAGCAGGTGCCCTCCCCAGCAGATGGCAGAAAGGGTTGGTACCCTACTCACACTGTACATGTTGTGATGACATCCCATGCCAATGCACAGGGCTTTGAATTAGCCTGGGGTCAGGCTTAAGGTGATTATGACCAGTGAGGGAGCATGCTCTGTTTTTGGCTCCTCTAGACATGACTCTAAAAGTCACACGTGGAGAGGAAAAAGAAGTTGTTTGAAGACATGGCAAGTTCAGAAAGCCTGAAGGTTCTTGGGCTGCAGGGAGAAGCCCAATGGCTTGGTCAATTACAAATCAAACTTAGCTTGGGTCTGTAGTAGTTGCAGAAGGAGCAGGGAGGGAGGGGAGTCTGTGAGGGTAGATGGCCAGAAAGCTCAAAGAATTCCCTCCTCTACCCCCCTAATATCCAATAAGTTGCTCCCCATGTAAAGAAGCAAGGACACTTAAGAAATGATTCCCAATTTCAGTGTTAAGTGGCAAGGGTGGGGACAGAGGAAGAGCAATGCTAGAGGCAGTATATTAGCTGCCTCCCTGGGTGCCTGCCCTTCTTCTGAGATTGGATCTCCACCTTCCACACCAAGACTACAAGCCATCCTGAAGTCTTCCAGCAGAGCCTGTTTCATCTCTAGAACAGGCTCAATGCACAATGAAGAGTTGTGCCAATTCAGAATCCAGGTTTCTTGAGTAGTGGAGAGACATATTAAGGTGCTTTATTTCCAAGGTACACAGTAGGTGTTCAATGATGAATGAATGAATAAATTGCTTCCACTCTCAGCTATGCCATCCACCATGTCCTCAGTGCCAGACTCCATCTACCTCTGACCACCAGCTTTCCCTGGGCCTTCCTGCCCACATGGCCTCAGAGAGAAGGAAGAGAAAATCACAGAGTCACAGAGAAAATCACATGGGAGGGCAGAGTCAGCCTGGCCCTTACTCTGTAGTGTCCAACGGGCTCAGTTGAGGAAGCCAAGGTCTAGAGAGGTGAAAAGACTGGTCAAACTGGTGTGAGGACTTGGCTTTTCTGTTTCTATCATAACATGTCAGGAATTTTTGTTATGTTTGTGTTCTACAGGTCCCACTCCAAAGCAGTGCCTTCCCACAATGCACTGGGACTTCAAAGCATGGCAGGATGGCATCTGGGCTCTCCCGACTCCCCTCTGGCCCCGGCACTCCTAGGGCTAGAGGGTAGGAGTGCTTTGATCAGCCAGGAGTGTTGACTGTCCTTCATTGGGCCTGACAGCAGAGATGAGCCAGAGGCTGGCCCATGCCCTCTGTGTACCGGGGGAGCACACAACGTCACTAAAGAGAAAGTCCAGCCTCCAGCCTGGGGCCTCCCACATCTGGGGCACACCACCCAAATCCTACACAGCTGGCTAGCAGGGAGGCCCCCAGCTGGGGGATGTTTGTGCTAATCCTCAGCAATGGAAGCAGCTTGATAGCTAGGCTGAAGTCTCCAGGGTGGGCTGCCACTTAGCGCTGGGGCCTTTGCTTCCCAGAGACTTTCCATTTCCACATTCCTCCCTTCGAATGCCTGCCTCCTGCAGCCCCACCCCCAGCTTCTCCCACTAGTTATCACCACTGCTTTATAGAAGGTTATGGGTGTGGGAGGAAGGACCCTGGATTTGGAGTCTGGACATCTGGACTCTGCCACTGCATTGCTGTGTGATCTTGAGTCAGTCCCTTGCTCTTTCTGGACCTCAGTCTGGCAAGCTGCAATGAAAGGGGACTGAAGTAGATGCAATTGTAATGGCATTGCTACTCTCTGAGTCTGTGAGTCAAGGAATGCCATTTGCAACTGATGATGATGACCCATCTACATCTAAGTGTGGTTTATTTCTTTGTCCTGTTTGGCTCTGTCCTGTTTGTCTTAGTTGAGTAGCATCAGCACTCTATCCCTTGGCCATGCCTCTGAATCCAATGTTCAAGGAACACAGAAGTAAGGCTTTAGGATGGCCTTTAATCAGGCTGGCAGAGAGACATGCAGATTATGTATTCAACCCCCAAAACACCCCCTCTGTCCTTGGACCCATGGTCAAGAAGACTGGTGGTCATTAAATGCAGGAACAAGGTGTTCTCTGTTAAAAACAGGTTTTCTGGGTCCAGAGTTCACACCTTGTTCCCAGAGCCCAGTGAAGCTGAAGCAAAGTGCCTTTTCTTGGGGAAGAAGATGATGCCTTCAGACCTTCCCAGCCAATGAAGGGTGGAGGCCTGTGGTTGGTCTTCCAGGCCAGTCTATTTGACTCCTGCATGCCCTGGTGCCCATTGCAGCCTGAAACCACCACCATCTCCCATGTGGCTGGGAAAAATCTGTTCATCAAGACCCAGAGAGACTGTCTGGTAAGGGGGTTCCCTGCCAGGCTTTTTTTTCCCTTGGGATTCCTTGGTGGTATTCTGTGGACCAGAGGCCTATAGGCAGGGAGTGCCATTTGGAAAAGGAGAGGGGCTATCCCATTGCCTATTCTCCCCGAGCCTATCATCTCTTTATTCATCTCTCACAACTCAGACGAGAGATCTGTTTAACTGCATTTTCCTAAGCAAGGAAACAGAAGAATAGTGTAGTCAAAGGGCTTTTCCAGATGTCCAACAGCCCAGAGTCAGGAATCAGCCCTATTTTTGTCTCCAAATCCCATGGTCTCTCTCAACCCCCATATTACGCTGCTATAGTCAAGAAATAGCAGAGCACGTCCAACAGGAGAGGCCAAGAGGGCTTCACAGAGCAGGCAGCATTCAGAGTAGGGCTTAAGGATGGACATTTTGGAAATATGGATGGGAAGGAGTAAAATATTCCAAGGGTGTGGAGGAGTGGTGTGGGGGATGAGATTGTGTACACCAAAGACAGGGGGGTTAGGGTCAAGGCATGGGAAAGGACTTTGGAAGGACAACAGGAGGTTGGATTGGGCAGAGGGGGTAGATGGGAGAGCAAAGGACGAAGCTCAATAGATAGCTGAGCTCCAAGTGTGAGGGGCCCTTAAGTGTTAGGACAAAGAATTTGGCTCTGAGGAGCCATGGGAGGATTTCAAGTGAGGAAGGGCCATGGGTTTCCCTGGTGGCAGCAGGGATGATAGCTAAAAAGGGAAAAGATGAGACCAGAAGCATAAGATAAAAAAGACTTCAAAGAGGGAAGGAATATTGAGGAAAAAGAAAAAGAAGAGGGAGAATTGAGAAATTCAAATGGGTAGGACTGAAGACTCTCTAGGTGTTACAGGGGTTAGAGAAGGAATGTGAGATCCTACCCAGGCTAGCAGTGGATGGTGGAGCCTCCATGGGGAATAAGGCTCTCAGAAAAGGACAAGGAGGTTTGAGGTTTGGTATGGGTGCAGGAGAAACCCCAGTGCAGTCTTTTCCAATGGTTGGTTTGAGGAGTATGGGGGACATTCCAGGAAAGGTATGGCATGAGCAGTAGAAAGATAGAAACCAGCTATAAAGAGAGTGGTTTGGGAGCCATGAGCCTGTTACTAGCTGGACAACCTTTGGCAAGTTCCCAAACCTCCCCAGACCTCAAATTCTGGGTCTGTATATGAGATAATAGTGATGCCAACTTCACTGGGTTGCTGTGAATATTAAATGAACTAACACATGTGCAACCCCTAGAACAGTGCCTGGCACAGAGTAAGCACTCAAGTAACCTTAGCTCTTATTTATCAGCACAGATGTGATAGCTGCAATCTGAGGGGTGGGTGAGGTCATGTCAGAAGTATTTGAAGGATAAGAAGAGTAGTGGGCCTGGCACAGGTTGGGGAGCCCCAGCCTGTCAGGAATTGGCAGACAGACCTTAAGACAACTGGCCAGAGACCCTCAGGAGTGCACCAGTGACCCAGGCTGGGAGGGCTGGGTCTTCAGTTCTATTCTTGCTACATTCTAATGACAGATTCTACCTGCGTTGAGATCTGTGTTTTTAGCTGTGGGGCTCCAAGTATCCCTGCCTCACCTCTGCTCACTGGCACCCTACTCCCTCATGTGGGGACCATGATCAAACATCTCCATGTGTGATGGCACTGGGCAAAGGAAAGCTTCCATCCAAGGCCACCTTGGGCTTGAGGCTGAGGTCCTCTGATTCCCATTTGTGGGGTGATTTGGATATTCCCCACTTATGCCTCTCTCCAGGGCAGAAGGGGGAGATGAGTTTGTGACTCTGAAGTCCTCTGGGCATGCTCAGGAATTCCCAAGGAAGGCCCAAGCCCTAACTGTCCCCCAGAGGCAATACACATGCAGCCTCTGCCAAAGAGGGAAGGGCCCCTTCTTGCTTTCTGTGCCCCTCCTGAGAGAGCAGGGGAGACCTACTTGCAGGCTCCAGCCCTAGGTCATGGTCAGGCCAGGGGTCCCAGGGGCAGCCTCCTGTTCCTCAGTGATCACAGCCTTGAAGCCATTCCAGTGGATAGCACTGGGTGGAGTCAGACCCCAGACTTACACCCACAGAATACCGGTGGAGCTAACTGGTCATCCCTGGGCTGGCATGCTTGTGTCCAGCAGCTCAGCCAGTCCAACTCTGCTAAGGGTACCCATAAAAGTAAACAGGCACTGAGGCAAGGTGCACAGAGGCCAGAGCTTCAGGCTCCTTGGATTCATGTCTTCATTTTGGCAGGAGAGAACATAGTGGGACAAAAGGACAAGAAAACATGCAACTGAGGGAGGCTGGGCCTCTTGCACTGGGAGCAAAAGAGCATGCAGAGTCAAGGCAGGCTGAGCCGCCTCTGACTGGCTGGGCAGGCTGGGAGAAGTGACCTTTTACTGTTGTTATTACAAACTATATTTGTTTTTTTTGTTTGTTTTTTTGTTTTTTTTTAATATATATATATATTTTATTGATTATGCCATTACAGTTCTCCCATTTCCCCCTTCATTCCCCTCCACCCTGCCAACCCCCTCCCACCCACACTCCCCCTCTTTAGTTCATGTCCATGTATCATAAGTTCTTTAGCTTCTACATTTCCCACACTACTCTTGCCCTCTCCCTGTCTATTTTCTCCCCACCGTCTATGCTACTTATTCTCTGTAC